>BQNB010065912.1:22413-34765 GCA_026074375.1 Tanacetum coccineum | reverse complement strand
CTAATAATGATAAGCAAATAAAATCAAATTAAAACTAAAAACGAAGGCAATAAATGCTTAAAACCTAAAACGATAACGAAAACGTAAAAACGCAAATTAAAAAAAACTAAATTATCAAAAATTAAATCCTAAATGTTTTTTTTGTTTTTCTAATTTAAAATAGCTAAATTAAAAGAAAAATGAAAAAAAAAATCCTAAAATGGAAGCTTAAAAAGGTGAAAAACGAAGAAAACGAGAGCCGGGTACGAAACCCGTTCTTTAAAAATTGAAATTTTGCAAAAATTACCTACAAAAATAATTCTATTTTTCCTAGGTGAAAAATGATAAAAGAAAATTAAAAAAAAAAGATTTATATTTTATTTGACTTTGAAATTTTTTATTATGAATTAAAAAGAGTAAATTGCATAAACGGTCCTTATGGTTTGGTCAAATTGCAGATTTGGTCCGTCGAATTTTGAAATTGCAAAAACAATCCGTATTTTGAAGGTTTGGTTCCACTTTTGGTCCTTGGTCGAACTAAAATGACTAAAATACCCCTCTTAACGGACGGTTTTTTGTAAAAGAACAGAGGGGTATTTTAGTCATTTTAGTTCGACCAAGGACCAAAAGTGGAACCAAACCTTCAAAATACGGATTGTTTTTGCAATTTCGAAATTCGACGGACCAAATCTGCAATTTGGCCAAACCACAAGGACCATTTTTACGATTCTCATTAAATTATATTTCAGAAGGAAACAATAGTTTTAAAGCGAAATGATTAATTAATTGACATATACTTTTGGCATTAGATACAATTTTATCACTATGATTCTCTGTCCGGAATCGTATTGTGCTATATCGGCCAAACATATGCTATTTTTAGTATTCCACATATTGGTCAGTTAAAGAGTCATTTAGAAAATGTGTGAAAATGTATATCATTATTTTTCAATTGGCTTTGTTGCCAAGGTTGATGTCGACTGTGCTGTGACATTAGACATATAGTAGTATATAAGCACGTGAAAGTGAAACAAATAATATCTTAGTTAAGCATAGCCTGCTACTAATGATTAGCAGATTAGTTGGTAGTATTTAGTTTGTGTTGCTTTGATGGGCATGAACTAGCCTTTTAGGTCGTGAAAAGGATCTTCTATACCTACAATTTTAGTTAGAGTGTTGGTCCTCTTTGCCTTGTACTTTGCGATGTTCTGATATGACTAATGATCTAGGAGTTCACGTTACTGAAATTACTTCGGTACATGTTGGTGTACTGTGTGATTTTTTATCACTTTTGACTTTTCAGATCAGTATTAACAAGCAACAAGGAGCTCGTTGATGATAAATTGCGGAAACAAGCTCTGCAGAAAGGGTTGCTGCTGGAATTCAAAAAGGATGCCGAAAGAATATTGCTTGCTGTTGCTCAGAAGCCTGATGGAAGGAGGAATTGGATAGTCTCCGATCAGGTTTTTGTAGTAACAATTACTATGACATTTTGCATGGGTTGCTATGTGTTAGGACTCCTTTGATGGTACCAGGAAGGTTTTAATTCCTTTCTGATTAAAACACGCAGAATGGTGTTACAACTTCCATTAAACCACAACAGATCACGTATATAGTTCCAGGGGTTGATAATTTCAATGCCGCAGAAATATCAGACTTCAGTCAGAGAGCTCAGAATAACTTGGTTGGTTGTCCTTGACTTTAAATATATAACAAGTAAGATGTATGCCCGTATGATTTGCAGATATACTTACGTAATTTGTTGCAGGATCCCTCACTCCTCGAGTTTGCTTGGCTTGAGCTTCTTGAAGGGAACAAGTCCGTAACAGCCGAAGAATTGGCAGAGGTATGTGTCTTTGAATGTGATATTGATGTTTCATTGTCCCACTATTGAACTTTTTACATTCTTACAGATGATATTTGGCGGTGCGGAACCTGTTGAGAGCTACTGTGCGCATCTCTTGCTTTCAAGAGATGAAGTTTACTTCACTGTGCTTGACAGCAAAGGCTCGAGTTCCATTTATGGTCCTCGCTCAACGGCTCAGGTATGCCATTTTTCATTTTTGATTTGACTGTTTGTAATGTTCTTGTTATATATGATTAAAAGTTTAAAACAAACTGTAAAGCTTTCCACTCTAATATCCTCCAGTCATTTATAATGCCTGACCAATAAACTTGCTTTGTGTTTAACTGTTATTAAGAACCAGTTAGATGGCAACAATAGAATAAAAAACAAATATTTGAGATAGGAGGAAGTAGATGAACATTCTGTAACCTTATACCTTGTACAACCATTGATTTACAAAAATTCATCATCACCACATAGATCTATAATACTTCAACAGCTTTCTAGCTTTGTTTGTTTATCCTTGTAGTTCACCTTTATCCTTATCTTATCATATTAGTTGGCGGTGTTTCTAAAATCTCTACATAAAGGGGGATTCTCCATAATACCATATCTTGATCTGTGTTTTATGTATTTTATGTTAACAGCTACATTTACATAATTACATTTAATCTTAATAAATAGTTAGGCTAATTTTACATTAGCTGTCGATAGTAGTGTTTGTCATATCGACGACATTGGGTAGGGTGAACATAAATATATTATTGGATTTATTCGATCAGTAGTCAAACGGTATAATCAAATTATGTTCTGTCAATAAATGCATTTTCTGGGACATATGGGGTTTATATTGTTTCTGTTCATCAGTGGTGTAGTATCTTATCTTGACCCTCTGTTTTGTGTACTTCTCTTTTATTATACACTGTAATTAGATTTGTTCACACATATGATGTTTAGTCAATTGATTGCAAAACACTTTGTGAGTGCAGTTTGATGTTCTATTTTGCTAAGTAAATGTTATCTCTTCTGATGTTTCCTATCATTTAGAGTGATTATAGCTATTGTTTATCGACTTAATATTCTAGGTAGAGGAAATGAAGCGTAGAATAATTGCCAAGGAGGCAGCTGATAAAGAATTTCAGGAGTTCATACAGTTGCTAAAATCTGCAAAAGCAATGCCTCCACGTGGGAAACCGTCCAAAAGTTCCTGGAAAGCTGAAGATAAAGTCTGGCACAAAATTGAGTCTCTTGAGGCTTTTGCTATAGATGCTTGTAAAGATGATGGGCAAAAGAATACTGCAGGAGCGGTACAATTCTAGCATATATTATATACTTTTCTCATGTCAATAGTAATGTCTGGATGGTTTGTTTGCTTAGAACATTTATCATGAGCACCAATATTTGAACATTAAACTCCCCAATGCTTTCCTAGGTGGATGATAAGTTTCTAAAACACTAAGATTAAAGTAGATTCCAGCAAACACTGGTATGCCTAAGTTAGAGTTTTTAATATAAGTATACGTTGTTTTGTCATCTACTTGTATTCATATAATGCCAATTCATATTCTAGATAAAATATAAGATAGTGAAAACTGAAACGAAGAATTGAGCAGAACTAGTGTTTGGAAGGCAAATATCGAAGTATTTTGGTGTTTATTAGTCATTTTTGATGAAAGAAATTGCCTGGTATCATAAACAATATACGTAACATGATATTTTATATTTATTTTGTGCTATTTTAGCTTGATAAAATACTCATTTTCGAAAGGACACTTGAGAAATTGAATGGATATTGCTCCCAGGTACATGTATCGAAGGCTTCTAGGCTACACTAGTGGCCTCAGTTATAGCTGACCAAGTTGAACTTTTCAACTTTCTTTTAGACCCCTGCGTGTATCAACAAACACTAGTCCTTTAGACCCTATGCATCAACCAAGTTTGCCACGCCTATGTTTATGATACGACTAGCCTATACGTCTAATTGGCAATAGGGTAAACTGAAAGTGAACCCCGGCGGAGTAATAGGGTCATATAACCTAAAAGCAAATATGAAAAAGTGAACGTCCTTGAATGATTCTGTTTCACGCACATTTTATCTAAAATCAAGTACTTTAGCATCTAGTACTCATGGAAACTTTCTTTTTACTACTTTCTCAGTCAATCTATCTTGTTCTGTACCTCTCCCAGCTTAAATATTTGATAATCCATTATACATGGCTTTAATGCAATCCACCAGGATAATTAAATTGTTGCATATCAAATGAAGTGAATTGCATTGAAGTCATGTATAATTTCTTAATTTGCCGATATCATATGCAAGAGGTGCGTGTTTGGTTTAATGTGAAGTGTCTGAAATGATCACTTTGCACGTTGTTAAGAGTCCATGCTATTGTTGACTATGCTACCAATTATATGTAATTTCTGATAAGTTATTAAAAGGACAAAAAGTAACACCGACTCTTGTGTTTTATGTTTACATATATCAGATCCTGAAGGCAATGGGATTAGCAAAGATACCTGCTTCAGCTGTAAATCTCCTAATAGATATCGGATATTTTCCAGTACATGTCAATCTTGATCTCCTGAAGTTCAACATACGTACTAATTATCCAGATCATATATTGTCAGCTGCTGAAAGGCTTTTGCAAGAATCACCTGATCCAGACAAGGTTCATTGCTTATTATTTCTAAAGGCATTATGAAATACGTATCTGTCTGTTAAAAAGTATTTGATTGGTTCATAAGATGAAGACATATCACTTGTAAAGTGCCCACAAAGATGATAGAAGTGTTGGCCTCTTTGGCAAAATTATACTTCACCCCTTTAAGTATAAATTTATAAGATACACAAACAAGCCTGATATAAGATTTAAGAAATAATTTTTTTTTCTGTTACTTAGTTATCTAGAAACTTGTCGAAAATACAAGTGGGACAACGAGAATTTAAAATAATTATCATTACAAATAATAGAGATAAACCTAGTGTAACAGCTGCTTGTTGCTGCATGTGACTGCAGGACGATAGGATAGATCTGACACATCTGAAGGTATATGCAATTGATGTGGATGAAGCAGATGAGGTAAATATCCTATATTACATTTCCATCATTCCCGCCACGTTCTGTTAAATCTTGCTCATCTGTATGTATATGAATATCATACACAAGTACATACATCTAAGGCACTTTTGTAATTTTAATATAGGGTATTTGGAGTTATATTGTGTTTGTTAAAAGGAATATGGTAGCTATATGCCTATATGCAGTCCTACCATTGATGTGTAACATTGTTATAGATTTATCTGATTAAGAGGGTGTAAACATCTAACTGCAAGTGATAAACATTTACAGCTTGATGATGCTTTAAGTGCAACAAAGTTGCAAGATGGCCGTATCAAAGTTTGGATACATGTTGCTGATCCAGCTAGCCTTATTGAGCCAGGGAGCATGATAGACAGGTACATTTGGTTCTGTGCAGTTTATACTTGCAACTTTAATGTTTGCTCAATTTCTTAGTTATGGTTGCATTCAGAGAAGCACTGCAAAGAGGAACATCTGTTTTCTTACCAACTGCCACCTATCCGATGTTTCCTGAAAGACTTGCGATGGAGGGAATGAGCTTGAAACAAGGAACAAAATGCAGGGCAGTTACAGTATCAGTTGTATTGCATTCTGATGGCGGGTAAACTTTTAATGCTTTGCTTACACATATCTGCAAGTACTACGGTCATTTATACGATCTGATCTTTTTGATTAAATGTCGATTTTATTATGCATTTTTGCTGGTGCCTAAATTACATGACCTGCTTATTGCTATGCTCAGTTGTCCATGACTTTCATGGTTCAATAATGTAAATCCCAGTTGTTTGTTTAGTTTTTTTTTATTGTCATCTTACTATGTTACTTGATAACAGTATTGCAGAATATGAAGTGTATAATTCGATTATAAAACCAACCTATATGTTAACATATGAGAGTGCATCTGAGCGTCTTCATCTGGATTTGGAGAAGTAGAGAATTAGAACTAAGAACTCTTGGTGAGGCTGCAAGGCTTCGACTTCAGTGGCGACGCGGACAGGTTGGTTGCATTCCAAATTTTTTTCTAAGGACTAAAGAATTTTTTTTAGTACATTATCTATTCAAAAGTGTACGTTTGATGTTTTTCAGTTATTATAAACATTACTTCGTTTATAAGAATTGTATACACATAAAAGTTTGCAAATTATACATGGTTTAGGGTGCAATTGAGACGGGCTCATTTGAACCTAGAATAAAGGTGGAAAATCCAGATGATCCAGAACCATTGATTAGGTTGTATGTTGAAGATCAAACAGACCCTGCAATGCGACTTGTTTCAGAAATGATGATACTTTGTGGGGAAGCTTTAGCCACATATGGTTCTGCTAATAAGATCCCTTTACCATACAGAGGACAGCCCCAATCCAAAATTGACACGTCTGCATATGATCATCTTCCAGAAGGCCCAGTTAGAAGTTCAGCTATTGTCAAACTTATGCGTGCTGCTGAAATGGATTACAGAAAGGCTATACGCCATGGTATTCTCGGGATTCCTGGTTATGTGCAGTTTACATCTCCGATTCGCAGATATATGGACCTCCTTGCTCATTACCAGGTGACTAAATATTTTTCTATTTTTGTTTATTTTTATTCATATTTAAACAGTTATCCAATTAGTTTAAAAGAACCTATGTGTTTGTAGGTGAAAGCTTTTCTTAGAGGTGATGCTCTTCCATTTACATCTGGACAACTTGAAGGGATGGCTGCATCTGTAAACATGAATGCTAGAATAGCAAAAAAGCTATTTAGTAGCAGCTTACGATATTGGATACTCGAATACCTGAGAAGGCAACCTAAACAAAGAAAATTCCGTGCATTGATCCTTAAATTTGTCAAAGATCGGAATGCACTTTTACTACTTTTGGAGGTAAAAGATCCTTATTGCCGCAAGTATGCCATGTAGTTGTTGTTGCTATCATGACAGTTCATTCATATGTTTGGATTTTATAGGTTGGGTTTCAAGCTTCTGCATGGGTGTCGATAGGGTCACATGTTGGGGATGAAGTGGAGGTTCGTGTTGATGAAGCTCATCCACGTGATGACATCATATCATTCAAAGAAGTTGTAAAAGTGACATAAATTTCCTGGGATTTAATTGCGTTAGTGCTTACACAGCAGTGTTCACTGTATGCAATGAAGTCAAAAACAACCTAAAACAGTTGTTTTTGCAGTTTTGACCCGTAAATAGTTGGTAGGAGGTTCGGATAGCCTGGGGGAACCTAATAGAAACCAAGTCTGATGCTAAGATTGTTGGTGGATGATCAGTTCAACAGTAGCATATTCTAGAAAAGTCTGTCAAAGATACGATAAGGTATATATACAACTTATCGACTTGGCTATTACCTAGTATAGATTTTTGTTAGTGTAATTTTGTTACGGATTTGGTTTAAATATATGATCTCATTGCATTCTACCAGCCGTTCAATCTTTGGACACTAAGTTTTGGTCTCCTAAGAAAATGTTTTAGTTGGTCTCTATTCCGGTTTTCGTGTCAGCATTTAATAAGGTCATCACATGATTCTTGCACAAGATACAGTAAGATAATGGCCAAAAGTTTCTTCTAATGTGATTTAAAATGTTGCAAGAATCTGACTGCATCTTACTTTAGTCATATTTTTTTTTACCAGATTTCCAATTTTACAAATATAGGGCAATTGGAAATTAACTGTAACATAGATCTAGTAACATGTATACATATGTTTAATTTCTGGAGAGTTGGAAATTGGAATGAGCCATTTGTTAATGAAGGTTCAGACGGCCTAGATCAGCTGGGTTAATGGGTTAGGCCAAGTTTTGTTGACCGGCAACCATCGACCTATTCAATTTGAGTTGCCGTTTTCGTTTTTAAGTCCAAATACAACAAGAATTCGATGTGTTAGATTATAGGTTCCGATTATATTGGAATCCTTTTTATTTGCAAAATTTTATTACCATTCAATTGCATGTGGGGAATAAACAGTTTTTTTACAGATATAGACGTTTTTTACTAGTCTCTTCATGTCTTTATAAGCTAAAACTAGACGAGTTTTTTTAAACTTTGATTCATAACATCTAAATCGAAAGTTTAAGCAACAACTTAGGTTTTGATTACATAAAACATAAATATCAAAAATTGATTTGACACGGCAGAATCATATCTATCTTATACAATATATAAAGATTTATAATGTGGGAGAACCCATAAAATTATGCTTAAGGAGGTGCAATCTTGACCATCCATCTTATTTTTGGGAATCACATCATAAAGTGACATGTGTCACCTTTTGATTAAAAAATCACATTTATTTTCAAATTGAAATATCTTTTTATCTATTTAATTTTATTTTGATTTAATTTCACCATATTTTTTAAAATTTTATGCTTTTTAATTCAACATCCATTTTGATATATTTTTATAATTTTTTTTTACATTTTAATGGGTTTATTTGATGTTAGATTTATATTATTTTAAACTTTAATTCTTAATTAAATATAAACTTGATTACGTTAAAGATATACTTTCGGAGAGATTGTTGTTTTTTTTTTACATGCGGAATTGCTGAATGGTATCATGGTGTTTGCGGGGAAAAAAAAAGTTACGGGAAACCCCAACAGAACACATACTTTTGTGAAATCGGAAACATTACTAAGCGGGTAGGAAATTACGTAAAAAGTTGAGTTAGTAATTTTTATTGCCGCCGCTATGCGCGGGTAACCAACTACTACTATATAAAAAAAGTTTCTTCTAATGTGATTTAAAATGTTGCAAGAATCTGACTGCATCTTACTTTAGTCATATTTTTTTTTACCAGATTTCCAATTTTACAAATATAGGGCAATTGGAAATTAACTGTAACATAGATCTAGTAGCATGTATACATATGTTTAATTTCTGGAGAGTTGGAAATTGGAATGAGCCATTTGTTAATGAAGGTTCAGACGGCCTAGATCAGCTGGGTTAATGGGTTAGGCCAAGTTTTGTTGACCGGCAACCATCGACCTATTCAATTTGAGTTGCCGTTTTCGTTTTTAAGTCCAAATACAACAAGAATTCGATGTGTTAGATTATAGGTTCCGATTATATTGGAATCCTTTTTATTTGCAAAATTTTATTACCATTCAATTGCATATGTGGGGAATAAACAGTTTTTTTACAGATAAGAGTTTTTATACTAGTCTATTAATGTCTACATAAGCTAAAACTAGAAGTTTTATAAACTTTGATTCATAACATCTAATCGAAAGTTTAAGCAACAACTAGTTTTGATTAACATAAAACATAACATATCAAAAATTGATTTGACACATAGAACTCATATTAAACAAAAAAGAGTTCGAGACATTGGTAAAATCGAAAGTATACATAAGAGATAAAAACATTTGTGAAACACTGAAACTGATTGACATACGCACAAAGTTTTTAAAAATAATAAATAAATACTACAGTATAAAACAAGATGATAATCTATTTGTATATACAAGCGGATCGAATAAGCTTTCTCAAAAAAGTTTTATACCACCCAACTTGAAAATGACAACTTCAATGCTCTACATTTAAAGATTTGTTAAACACATCTCCACTTCAAACTTAAGCAACCCCACTAAACTCATCTACACTCTTTCACACACACATATTCAACCACCATTAACAAACACCACCCATTGTCTCATAAGTCATAAGCCATCATTTCTAACTAAAGATCCACTTCTCTCAAAAACCAAAAACCAAAAAACAAAAAATGGGATTAAAAGTACCATTGCTAATCTCATTCATACTAACATCACTAATCTTCACTATACTCTACACAACCACATACTTAACATCATTCAACATCACATATCTAAAAAACCAAATATCATCACCAATCACACTAACAATCCCACAAACCATAAACAACACAAAACCATATCCAGTTTCATTTGCATACTTGATCTCAGCATCAAAAGGTGACACAGCTAAGCTCAAAAGAACAATACAAGCTTTATACCATCCTAACAACATTTACTTAATACATTTGGAATATGAAGCGACACAAGAAGAACATAAGGAAGTTGCTAGATTTGTTAAGGATGATGTTGTGTTTCAGACAGTTGGGAATGTTATGGTTGTTGGAAAAGCTAATAGAGTTACATATAGAGGGCCCACAATGCTTGCAACTACTTTACATGCTATGGCTATGTTGTTAAGAGTTGATGCTAAATGGGATTGGTTTATTAATCTTAGTGCTTCTGATTATCCTTTGGTTACTCAAGATGGTATGGTAAGAATTATATATTTTTTATCTAAGTTTTTTTTATATATATTATGATGAAATGTTATTATTTGTGGGATTAATGTGATGACTGGTTTTTTTAATTTTTAGATCTGATATCTGCTTTCTCAGTGCTGCCAAGACATCTTAATTTTGTACAGCACTCTAGTCGGTTGGGTTGGAAACTGTAAGACCTTATTTTATTTTAGTTTACTTTTATATTCTGTGATAATCTGACCCCTTGAATAGTTAAATACTTAAATAGTTCATTTGCTAACATAATCTGACCCCTTGAATAGTTAAATACCATTTATAGAAACAAAAAAGTAGATTGGTGTTGCCAAATGACCCTTTTGCTGGGTTGTACAAAATACTTTTGTTAAGCTACACTAAACTTTTGCATATTGCATATTGCATATTGCAAACTGTACCATCTTCACCATCGGGCACGGGTTTGACGGTTTACATCATACCTATCCTGACCTCTCTATGGCGAGATTTAGTGTTGGTGTAACATTTTTTGTGGGTGCAACTATTTTGCAAAATGTTCTTCATTCAATTCATTAAACTTGTTTAATTTTTGGTCAACACTATTAATTAATAAGAAATTTAGTGTAACAATTACATCATATTTTTATAATTCATATTATTACTTAATTTTTAATGTAAACAATAGATATTAATTTTTACAAGATATGGTATCAAATTTATTCATTTAAATTTAATTAGTCAATTGATTATGTAATCATAACTAAAATTGAAGTGAAGCTAGTATATGTTTTGAACCTTTTGAATAGAATAATATCACTAGGGCCGGACCCAGAATATTAAGTCATTATATGCGCAAATTTTTTTACGAGTATAAAAGAAATAATAATGAACTAAAATGTATGATTTCATTAAAACTGGTAAAGTAATTAAGAATCTAGTGATTTAAGGGCCCGTTTGGTGTATAGACGGGTTTAGGATTAGGATTAAGATTTGGGTTAGGATTTAGATTTGAGTCTAATGTAGGAGAGAGAAAATATTTGAATTATTATTATTTATAAATTAAAATTATTATAAAAATAAAACAAAAAGAAAGAATATGTGATGGTGATTAAAAAATGACCCACATGTATAGAAACTCAGTTGGATTGCACGTTTGTAAACATTTTAAAAGTACAAACGGATATTTTATTAGTTTTAAAACTCAAAACCAGGCAAGTCAATTGACTTTTAAATAGGCACCACACCCTCACTTGAGTCTAAAGTAGAGGGTACCAAACGATTTATTTTATATTGCTTTGAGTCTAAACCCCATTAAGTAACACAAAAAAATGTCTTCTAATGACACATAAAAAAAGAAAAAAAAAGTGCCACTAAAGTAAAAAGTGTCACCAAAAGTATAAAAAAGTGTGACTAAAAGATTTATTTGCTTACTCCACACTTAAAATAGTGTTGGTAGAAGTTCAATCGGTAAAAGTTTATTTATAGTGACATTAAAATAGTGTGAGAAAATGTATTTTGTCTTTGATGACACATTTTGTTTATAAAAAGTGTCATCAAATCTTAAAATTTTAGACTTTTGTTTACATTTTTTAAAAAGTGTCATCAAAAGTATAAAAAATTGTCACTAAAAGATTTATTTGCTTACTCTACACTTAAAATAGTGTAGGTAGAAGTTCAATCGGTAAAAGTCTATTTATAGTGACACTAAAATAATGTGAGGAAATGTTTTTTGCCTTTGGTGAAACATTTTGTTTATAAAAAGTGTCATCAAATCTCAAAATTTTAGACTTTTGTTTACACTTTTTAAAAAGTGTCAATAAATGGTTGGATTTAGTGACACTTTTTTTGTGTCATTAGAAACTCTGTATTTATATGACACAAAGTTTTGAGACTAGGTTTATTTTTGAAAAATAAAAAATGTTTACGAGAATTTACACTACGTGACAAATATCCATCGGGTTCCCCGTGAACCCCCTAGGTCCGCCCTTGAATATCACTGAAACAAATTAACGTGTCAATCTATGGATTTCGAAGTTTGTCTCTGCTATGGATTTCGAATAGGTGCAACAAAAAGAATTTTGATTGGAAAAATTGGGTGTCAAATCCGAGACGTGTCTTTAGTTAGATGCTTCGATGTCTTCTTTTTGGCAATGTTTTGTAACTGCTTTTCTTTTTCATGTTTTTCTAGCAGTACTTGTCTTCCTCCTTGGAAGCCTCAAATTTTTTGT
>BQNB010065912.1:0-19615 GCA_026074375.1 Tanacetum coccineum | reverse complement strand
GAATTAGAACTAAGAACTCTTGGTGAGGCTGCAAGGCTTCGACTTCAGTGGCGACGCGGACAGGTTGGTTGCATTCCAATTTTTTTTCTAAGGACTAAAGAATTTTTTTTAGTACATTATCTATTTAAAAGTGTACGTTTGATGTTTTTCAGTTATTATAAACATTACTTCGTTTATAAGAATTGTATACACATAAAAGTTTGCAAATTATACATGGTTTAGGGTGCAATTGAGACGGGCTCATTTGAACCTAGAATAAAGGTGGAAAATCCAGATGATCAAGAACCATTGATTAGGTTGTATGTTGAAGATCAAACAGACCCTGCAATGCGACTTGTTTCAGAAATGATGATACTTTGTGGGGAAGCTTTAGCCACATATGGTTCTGCTAATAAGATCCCTTTACCATACAGAGGACAGCCCCAATCCAAAATTGACACGTCTGCATATGATCATCTTCCAGAAGGCCCAGTTAGAAGTTCAGCTATTGTCAAACTTATGCGTGCTGCTGAAATGGATTACAGAAAGGCTATACGCCATGGTATTCTCGGGATTCCTGGTTATGTGCAGTTTACATCTCCGATTCGCAGATATATGGACCTCCTTGCTCATTACCAGGTGACTAAATATTTTTCTATTTTTGTTTATTCATATTTAAATTTAAACAGTTATCCAATTAGTTTAAAAGAACCTATGTGTTTGTAGGTGAAAGCTTTTCTTAGAGGTGATGCTCTTCCATTTACATCTGGACAACTTGAAGGGATGGCTGCATCTGTAAACATGAATGCTAGAATAGCAAAAAAGCTATTTAGTAGCAGCTTACGATATTGGATACTTGAATACCTGAGAAGGCAACCTAAACAAAGAAAATTCCGTGCATTGATCCTTAAATTTGTCAAAGACCGGAATGCACTTTTACTACTTTTGGAGGTAAAAGATCCTTATTGCCGCAAGTATGCCATGTAGTTGTTGTTGCTATCATGACAGTTCATTCATATGTTTGGATTTTATAGGTTGGGTTTCAAGCTTCTGCATGGGTGTCGATAGGGTCACATGTTGGGGATGAAGTGGAGGTTCGTGTTGATGAAGCTCATCCACGTGATGACATCATATCATTCAAAGAAGTTGTAAAAGTGACATAAATTTCCTGGGATTTTATTGCGTTAGTGCTTACACAGCAGCGTTCACTGTATGCAATGAAGTCAAAAACAACCTAAAACAGTTGTTTTTGCAGTTTTGACCCGTAAATAGTTGGTAGGAGGTTCGGATAGCCTGGGGGAACCTAATAGAAACCAAGTCTGATGCTAAGATTGTTGGTGGATGATCAGTTCAACAGTAGCATATTCTAGAAAAGTCTGTCAAAGATACGACAAGGTATATATACAACTTATCGACTTGGCTATTACCTAGTATAGATTTTTGTTAGTGTAATTTTGTTACGGATTTGGTTTAAATATATGATCTCATTGCATTCTACCAGCCGTTCAATCTTTGGACACTAAGTTTTGGTCTCCTAAGAAAATGTTTTAGTTGGTCTCTATTCCGGTTTTCGTGTCAGCATTTAATAAGGTCATCACATGATTCTTGCACAAGATACAGTAAGATAATGGCCAAAAGTTTCTTCTAATGTGATTTAAAATGTTGCAAGAATCTGACTGCATCTTACTTTAGTCATATTTTTTTTACCAGATTTCCAATTTTACAAATACAGGGCAATTGGAAATTAACTGTAACATAGATCTAGTAACATGTATACATATGTTTAATTTCTGGAGAGTTGGAAATTGGAATGAGCCATTTGTTAATGAAGGTTCAGACGGCCTAGATCAGCTGGGTTAATGGGTTAGGCCAAGTTTTGTTGACCGGCAACCATCGACCTATTCAATTTGAGTTGCCGTTTTCGTTTTTAAGTCCAAATACAACAAGAATTCGATGTGTTAGATTATAGGTTCCGATTATATTGGAATCCTTTTTATTTGCAAAATTTTATTACCATTCAATTGCATATGTGGGGAATAAACAGTTTTTTTACAGATAAGAGTTTTTATACTAGTCTATTAATGTCTACATAAGCTAAAACTAGAAGTTTTATAAACTTTGATTCATAACATCTAATCGAAAGTTTAAGCAACAACTAGTTTTGATTAACATAAAACATAACATATCAAAAATTGATTTGACACATAGAACTCATATTAAACAAAAAAGAGTTCGAGACATTGGTAAAATCGAAAGTATACATAAGAGATAAAAACATTTGTGAAACACTGAAACTGATTGACATACGCACAAAGTTTTTAAAAATAATAAATAAATACTACAGTATAAAACAAGATGATAATCTATTTGTATATACAAGCGGATCGAATAAGCTTTCTCAAAAAAGTTTTATACCACCCAACTTGAAAATGACAACTTCAATGCTCTACATTTAAAGATTTGTTAAACACATCTCCACTTCAAACTTAAGCAACCCCACTAAACTCATCTACACTCTTTCACACACACATATTCAACCACCATTAACAAACACCACCCATTGTCTCATAAGTCATAAGCCATCATTTCTAACTAAAGATCCACTTCTCTCAAAAACCAAAAACCAAAAAACAAAAAATGGGATTAAAAGTACCATTGCTAATCTCATTCATACTAACATCACTAATCTTCACTATACTCTACACAACCACATACTTAACATCATTCAACATCACATATCTAAAAAACCAAATATCATCACCAATCACACTAACAATCCCACAAACCATAAACAACACAAAACCATATCCAGTTTCATTTGCATACTTGATCTCAGCATCAAAAGGTGACACAGCTAAGCTCAAAAGAACAATACAAGCTTTATACCATCCTAACAACATTTACTTAATACATTTGGAATATGAAGCGACACAAGAAGAACATAAGGAAGTTGCTAGATTTGTTAAGGATGATGTTGTGTTTCAGACAGTTGGGAATGTTATGGTTGTTGGAAAAGCTAATAGAGTTACATATAGAGGGCCCACAATGCTTGCAACTACTTTACATGCTATGGCTATGTTGTTAAGAGTTGATGCTAAATGGGATTGGTTTATTAATCTTAGTGCTTCTGATTATCCTTTGGTTACTCAAGATGGTATGGTAAGAATTATATATTTTTTATCTAAGTTTTTTTTATATATATTATGATGAAATGTTATTATTTGTGGGATTAATGTGATGACTGGTTTTTTTAATTTTTAGATCTGATATCTGCTTTCTCAGTGCTGCCAAGACATCTTAATTTTGTACAGCACTCTAGTCGGTTGGGTTGGAAACTGTAAGACCTTATTTTATTTTAGTTTACTTTTATATTCTGTGATAATCTGACCCCTTGAATAGTTAAATACTTAAATAGTTCATTTGCTAACATAATCTGACCCCTTGAATAGTTAAATACCATTTATAGAAACAAAAAAGTAGATTGGTGTTGCCAAATGACCCATTTGCTGGGTTGTACAAAATACTTTTGTTAAGCTACACTTAACTTTTGCATATTGCATATTGCATATTGCAAACTGTACCATCTTCACCATCGGGCACGGGTTTGACGGTTTACATCATACCTATCCTGACCTCTCTATGGCGAGATTTAGTGTTGGTGTAACATTTTTTGTGGGTGCAACTATTTTGCAAAATGTTCTTCATTCAATTCATTAAACTTGTTTAATTTTTTGGTCAACACTATTAATTAATAAGAAATTTAGTGTAACAATTACATCATATTTTTATAATTCATATTATTACTTAATTTTTAATGTAAACAATAGATATTAATTTTTACAAGATATGGTATCAAATTTATTCATTTAAATTTAATTAGTCAATTGATTATGTAATCATAACTAAAATTGAAGTGAAGCTAGTATATGTTTTGAACCTTTTGAATAGAATAATATCACTAGGGCCGGACCCAGGATATTAAGTCATCATATGCACAAATTTTTTTACGAGTATAAAAGAAATAATAATGAACTAAAATGTATTATTTCATTAAAACTGGTAAAGTAATTAAGAATCTAGTGATTTAAGGGCCCGTTTGGTGTATAAACGGGTTTAGAATTAGGATTAAGATTTTGGTTAAGATTTGGATTTGAGTTTAATGTAGGAGAGAGAAAATATTTGAATTATTATTATTTATAAATTAAAATTATTATAAAAATAAAATAAAAAGAAAGAATATGTGATGGTGATTAAAAAAGGACCCAAATGTATAGAAACTCAGTTGGATTGCACGGTTGTAAACATTTCAAAAGTACAAACGGATATTTTATTGGTTTTAAAACTCAAAACCAGGCAAGTCAATTGACTTTTAAATATAGGCACCACACCCTCACTTGAGTCTAAAGTAGAGGGTACCAAACGATTTATTTTATATTGCTTCGAGTCTAAACCCCATTAAGTAACACAAAAAAATGTCTTCTAATGACACATAAAAAAAGTGTCAACAAAAGTAAAAAAGTGTCACTAAAAGTAAAAAGTGTCACTAAAAGTATAAAAAAATGTCACTAAAAGATTTATTTGCTTACTCCACACTTAAAATAGTGTTGGTAGAAGTTCAATCGGTAAAAGTCTATTTATAGTGACACTAAAATAATGTGAGGAAATGTTTTTTGCCTTTAGTGAAACATTTTGTTTATAAAAAGTGTCATCAAATCTCAAAATTTTAGACTTTTGTTTACATTTTTTAAAAAGTGTCAATAAATGGTTGAATTTAGTGACACTTTTTTTGTGTCATTAGAAACTCTGTCACTAAAAGTCTATTATCTTGTAGTGTATTTATATGACACAAAGTTTTGAGACTGGGTTTATTTTTGAAAAATCAAAAATGTTTACGAGAATTTACACTACGTGACAAATATCCATCGGGTTCCCCGTGAACCCCCTAGGTCCGCCCTTGAATATCACTGAAACAAATTAACGTGTCAATCTATGGATTTCGAAGTTTGTCTCTGCTATGGATTTCGAATAGGTGCAACAAAAAGAGTTTTGATTGGAAAAATTGGGTGTCAAATCCGAGACGTGTCTTTAGTTAGATGCTTGGCAATGTTTTGTAACTGCTTTTCTTTTTCATGTTTTTCTAGCAGTACTTGTCTTCCTCCTTGGAAGCCTCAAATTTTTTGTATCCTTGTTTGGCCTGCCTTTTTTTGAGGTCGGTTTTCTATTGATATGCAATGCCTGGCTTTTCAAAAAAAAAAAATTAACGTGTCATTCTAAATTAACTAGTTAACAAAACCTTCAGATGCCAAAATTTGATATAATAGTTAGATTAGATGTATACATTGGAGTGGAAACACATGTGGTGCAAGCATTTTCCTAGAATATGTTTTCTTCACTAAAATTGTGTAATTTACTAGTGTGCATATCTTAGTATGCCAACTCAATGTGGAATTGCTTGGTGTTTGGATATTCGTTTCAAAACTGATTATTCGTATTAGACTTTGAATAATTATCGCTCAATATTATATTTTTGGAAAATTTTGCAAGTTTACAGCATATACTTTTCTTGCACGAACCAGTCTTTCGTCAAAGTTTATAAGCAACATTTGCCTTTCTTTCATGTGTTGCTGTATTAGTTAGTGTGCATCATATTGTAAAAAACCGATTTCCAAATGTCCAATTACTTAATCAATCAATTTAATTAACTTTTGCAGGAACAAGAGAGGAAAGCCAATAATGATTGATCCAGGTCTTTACAGTACTAATAAATCAGAAATATGGTGGGTGATCAAGCAAAGAACTCTCCCCACTGCTTTCAAGCTATACACAGGTAACGTTTTCTATCATTAACTTTCCTATTTAAATCTTTAATAACCAAAGTGAGTGGTACCACATGCCGTGTGATAAGTTAACAAACTACATGGTTGCGTTCAAGTCATGTTTAAAACATGTTAGATATATTTGTGATGTATATACTGTGAGTTATTTAAAATTGCCGTATAACAATTTTTTGAATCTTTAATATTTCTATAATAAACTAAATTTGGTGCAATGCTTAAATTGTGATTAATTAGTAACTCATACAACAAAATTTTGTCTAAGGTTTTGAACTCACTATCTAATTGTGGAAAAGAGATCTGCCTTGTTTTGGGGCGATAATAATGAGGTAATCCATGTGGGACCATGTAACATGTTAGTAGTTTGTAGTGTAATATTTACATCATAACTTTAGTAACATATCATGTGAGCTTCTGGAAAAGTCCCAAAATTTCTCTATATCCTTCCTCTTAAAAGAAAGAAAGAAGAAAAGAATATGTGTAATAACAGTTTTTTCTTGTATCCTAAAAAGAAAAAATTCTAACTATATTATTTATTTTTGTAAATTTCTCTATATCCTTCCTCTTAAAAGAAAGAAAGAAGAAAAGAATATGTGTAGTAACAGTTTTTTCTTGTGTCCTAAAAGGAAAAAATTCTAACTATATTATTTATTTTTCGGAATGATATAATTTGAGTTAGGGTATTAAGTAGATATGCTATAGAAATTGCAACATTATGTGGTAGCTAGTGAAAATCGTTTTTCTTTGGATTTAAAACCTTGAAGGAGCCTTAACTTAGAACTTCTACCTGAGATTGTGACTTGATTAACAAAAAATCTATGTGTATGGTAAATAATCTAAAAAAAGGTTGAGTTTCAACCTACACTCTGGAGGTTACTAACACATGTAGAGTATTGTAGATTCTAACACATATCATTAACACTATGTTGTGCATAATGCAGGTTCGGCATGGACGATATTATCAAGATCATTTGCAGAATACTGTATAATCGGTTGGGAAAACTTGCCACGAACCCTCCTACTTTACTACACAAATTTCGTTTCATCGCCTGAAGGATACTTTCAAACTGTCATATGCAATTCAAAGGACTACAAAAACACAACAGTGAACCATGATCTTCATTACATTTCATGGGATACACCTCCAAAACAGCACCCAAGGCTGCTTGGACCTCGAGACTATAGAAGAATGGTTCTTAGCAGTCGCCCTTTTGCTAGAAAATTCAAACACAACAATGCAGTCCTTGATAGAATTGATCGTGAATTACTCAAAAGACGGCCTAACCATTTCACCCATGGTGGGTGGTGTTCCAAGAATGGTGAGAAGCATCCAACGTGCTCAAGTTTGGACGCCGATGGGTTTGGTGTTTTAAAGCCTGGGGCAGGTGCCCGAAGGTTGAAAACAATGCTAACAAAGTTGATATCTAATCCAGGATTTAGTAAACGACAGTGTAAATGAGTGTATCTTGTATTACTCTGAGTTTCTTGGGTGGGAATATTGTTATTTTTTGGTCGTCGATAGTTTAGGACGATTTATGAATAATGGAAGCAGTTAAATCAAATACAAAGTATCATTTTTTTATGTACCATGTTTGCAAGATGGCACACAAGTTTCTTTTTTGTGGTTTGAATGTTTTTTACTTTTTTCTCTTTTCTTTGGGTTACTACCTGCCACCTGGTTTCGACTAGACATTGCAAGCGGACTAATCATAGGACGGCTACCCTTATGGATAGTCCTGAGTCGGCGCATGTGAACCTCCGTGGCCAAAGGGGTGGCAGTGAGGATTATGTGTTATTTAGCAGTTATAGGATCTACAAATTGGTCGACTTCATATGGAAGATAAATAGGTTCACTGCTATAGATAGAATGTTATCTAACATGTGAGTATGTGACAACGTTCTGTCTACACAATACAGTATTACTGTATATCGAATTCCTGAATACATTACAAAGTCTAATCTATAAAATTTGGTAAACATGTGTTGTTAAATGGGGAAAATTGCATGAAAGTGTGAGGTGTATGAGCAAAGACAAAGTGTTTCACTTAGTAATAGGAAGAGACATATAATTTTTCAAGAGGTTTTAAAGGGTGTATATAAATTTAAATGCCAAACAGAAAAATACAATATACATTGCAATTATTCCAAACAATGCATGTCCCTATCAAAACAAGATGATGATTCATATATGTTCAAATACATAGTAAAATCTACAATATTACCAGAGAAAAGACAACTATGTGCATTATGTGATCCTTGTATATAAAAGTACTTTGTGATCATTGCCGACGTATATGAGTACCAGTCGACGACCAATTGGCTATTAATGATGTCTCATGGTACTCTTTCACATGTTAAACTCCATAAAAATGCAATAATCAAGAACAATGGTATGCTAGCATTGCAGAGATAAGCAACTTATAATAGTGTGCAGGAAACAAGTAACAAGATTCATGGTTATAAACATAATGTATTCATGGATTAAAAGTTTTTATAAATAATTCTTACTTAGGCTCCTAATGAGAATGATCACATTAATACAAATTGCATTTTTATTAGACAAAACTCAGAACCATTCTATGTGACCTGCCCAACCCAAGACTAGAGAAAATTAATCATAAAAAGCTTCAGTAGACAATTCCAAATGTTCAATTATTTAAGAAAAGAGAAATGCTACATCCACATAATTTTTACAAACAAACTCCCACATAATGATGTGGCAAATATAATTGACCAATCATGTTTTAGTGTATTTTCTCTTTCTTATTTTCACCACCAATAATTGATTGACACATCATTATGTGGATTTGTTTATGTAAAATTTATGTGGATGTAGCACTTCTCTTAAGAAAATTCTGTCTCTAGTTTCTTTTCCTAAATATTAAACGTGACACGTGTTATAATATTTTAAATATTGCTAGACTTATTCTCACTTATTTGGTTGCATAATTCGTCATATTCAAGAATCAAACACGTCTTTTTTGAAATATAATACCTTTTAAGTTCGTTCCAACCACTTGGAGGAATATACTATCAACACACCTTTATTGTCTTGTTAACCATTGTCACTAAACTCCAAGGCAAAACATCTTAGAAACAGGTTCAAAATAAGAAATCTTTGTTTTATGAAACTAATCATCTATTTGTGATAATTAAGAAATATGAATGTTGTAAACTTTTTGGCTAGACATGAGCGACGCCCTCTTTAAAGAAAGACCGTGGTCGTTAGGCCAAAGCTTATCGACCTTTAGCTAATTTTCAAACGAAGTTACAAAGTTCGAATGACTTTGGCCCATTGTTGGGATGACGTGTGGTGTGATGGGGGCAAGCTTAAGAATAGATTCCCTAGAGCGTATGCTCTCGAAAACAGCAAACAAATTACAGTAGGTCAAAAACTTGCGCATCCTAGTCTTTACCATTCGTTTCGTAGACATCCGAGAGGAGGGCTGGAACTCACTCAAGTTGAAGAGTTAGCGAAAATGATTAACCCTGTGGTGCTTACTCAGTCTCCTGATTCATGGTCTTGGACATTGAACAATTCTGGTGGTTATACCGTGGCTTCGTCAAGAAACATGATAGATTCGCGATTACTTCCGAAAGGTGATCTAAAGACTAGGTGGATTCGATATGTTCCCAACAAAGTGAACACCTTCGCTTGGAAGGTAATGACGAACTCCTTACCTACTAGATTTAACATTTCCAGACGTGGTATAGATATTGAGTCTCTATCTTGTGTGAATTGTGATGTCGGGATTGAAACCAATGATCATTTGTTCTTCGCTTGTAACACGGCAAAGAAGATTTCTAAATTAATAAATCGGTGGTGGGACGTGCCTTTTATGGATATTAACTCTTACGGAGAATGGAGGTCTTGGATCGATAATGTAAAACTGCCGAAGAAGAATAAAAGCATGTTCCAAGGTATTTATTTTGTGATGTGGTGGCTTCTATGAAATTTTCGTAATAAGAAGATGTTCGAGGCCAAGCCCAAATCTAAGGAGACGTTTTTTGATGAGATTATTTGTAGTTCTTATTACTGGTGTCGGTATAGATGCAATACTTTGTTTAGCTGGGACGATTGGTATAAAAACCCGTCTCTTATTTCTTTGTAATTTCTAGCTCCTTGCTAGTTTTTTTTAATAAAAGTCGCCGTTCAAAAAAAAAAAAACCAAATTGATTCTTAAGCACTTTTAATAATGCTGTCGATGTAACAAAACTGTAGGAAGTCACTATTATTGCATATGCGTTTATGAAATGCAGATATTATATCAAAACATACATTTATCACATACTTTAATTAAATATATTATTTTGATGTAGAATAAAAAAAAGTGCATGAATGAAAAGGTATTGGATCAAATGCTAAAAACAATAATGTGATTAAACAAAGTGGTCGACGAGTAGTAGTAATATAAATGAGTTATGAGTTGTTAGTTAAGCTCCACTACACCAGCTGCCGGTCAAATTTAACAAAAAGCAGTGTGGATTTGGTGAACCTGTTTATTTGACTAATCTGGACACGTTTTTGTATTGTTCCCTAGTTCATTTCTACCCCTCCATGTTTTCACCCACTCATAATATTACTCCTATTCGTTTCTATATTACAATAACAATAACAGCAATGGACAGATCCACTTGGAACTTGGAAGCCATATGAGGCACATGCTACACCCGATTTTGAGTTACGAAGTTTTATTCTTCTTGAAAATTGACGTTTTTCGATACATACAATTCCCGATAGTATATGTGTTACTTTCATGTGTTATAGTGCAACTTCAATTTATCCTCAAAAAATTTATTGTGCAAATTTTAGTACTTATGATCTACAATAAGATTAGCGCAAGACCTTTCCAAAAATATTTTGCAACCATCTTTTGAAATTCTTACGTTCGTCACTGATAACAACACTTAATCATGCCGGAATGGGCATCATTGTACATATTATTTTATTAGGGAAATGCTAACAACAGCCTTCAGGGTTGTCGTTAAGCAAATAATTTTTATTACAACACGGCCTATGGATGATTTTGATTGGATGATAATCTCGAAAAAAGTAGAGACAATTTCAGAATTAGTGAATACACAATTGATACTTGATTGTGATTGGTTGAATTTTATTTTTACAAACAATTGTAATAAAATACAGACTCTTAACACAAGGTTGTCATTAGCAAAACCTATTTTATTATTATATTAAAGTATTTGTTTGTCTTAAAAAGACATGTAGAGCATATAATGTCTTAAAGGATTGGTGTTTAGTAACTTCGTTTAGTTTTCTTAACACCAAAATAGGACTAAACGTTAATACGGATATTGGCTTAGAATCATAACTTTATATTTAATTTTAAACGTAGTTTACTGATATTCAAAAATCTAAACATGTAAGAAAATATTATTAGAATATTTAAAACCTCTCGACGCTTTTTGAGTATGTTGATCAAGAGACACCGACGTTTGTAAGGTTCATATCCAACTCGTTTTTGAGTTGAAATTATACGTTTATACAATAGCGAAACAAACGATCGTGTTTTAAGAGTGCAAAATCGACGCCATTTAGGGGGTGGGTTGGGTCGTTTAAGAGTGGGCTTGGACCAAACTACGGCGTTTAGGGGTGAAACGAGGTCGTTTGAGGATGACTCGTGTAGTTTAAAATTGCCATTAAGTTAAACGACGTCGATTTGCATGCTAGAAAAATGACATATATAAAGGAAAAAAGAGACAGATGGACACGCAGTAGTAAAAAGGCACACACACAACCAAAAATCGAGACACACACAAACTGTTAGATCTCGAGCAAGAATGTTAAAACAAGAATCGTTGCTTGCATGTAAGCCATTGCTTTATATTTATTTGCTTGATTATTAAGTAATGATATTAAGAATTGGGGGGGTTTTGGTTTACGCGTTTAAACTTTGAATTGTTTTAGGGGTTTTAGTCGGAATGATGAGTGAAATACTTGGTTATGCCTGACGTTTTATGGTTTGTGTTAAAGTTGTTGCATGTTGTAGTTTTTCACTGGTGTTTTGATCTAGCCACTTAAATTTAGTATTATTTCAGAGGTTTTGGTCGGGATGATGAGTAGGACACCTAATCTCCCCTCATGCATCATAATAGCTGGAAAAAATGTGGTTAGAGGTGTTAGGGTTTATGTTAACCGTTGATTGTTAAGCATTGATTGTTGCATGTTGTAATTTTACAATATTTTATGGATGCGGTTGTTGCATGTTGTGGTTCTGTTGTTATTTTGTTGGTTTAATTATGTTAAACATGGCATGTTGTTTCATGTACTTTTTGTTAATGTGCTGCTTTTAGTATGTTTCTGTGTTGTTGGTGTTGGTTTAATGTTTTATTGCTTTGTTGATTGATTACGGTTGCTTATTAACTAGAAATTAGGTTATTGATTATGATATGCTATTTGCTGAAATTTAAGGGGGGAAATGGTGTGCACAGCCAAGAAAAACATGGCCACATGTTTGTTGGGTTTTAATACAGAAGTGCCAAATTTTGCATTTTCGGTTCCCTAGGTTTGGTTCTAAAAAAAACGAAAAAAAGAAAAACAAATCCCTTTGAAACTGAGCATACAATTTCGGTAAGGCTTTTTGTTCATGTTATTTCTAAAATCGGTTTATGAACGAAGAAAAGGAGAAACTAAAATGCAGAGCCTAAAACCAGTGTATCACCTTTGTTATGCCGTTTAAAGAGGGGGTGTTGTGTTCTAGATGATGTTTAAACTTAGGGGCGTTGTTAGTTGCGTATAAGTGATGCCGTTTTATTTGATGAAAAAATACGCATCATTTGTGGCGGATTTGTTTTAATTTATGAGTTATGGTGGTGACTTGTGGATTTAAATTGGATAATATTTGCTTTAGTACGATGATTTGGTAACCCGGTCGGCGACACTCTTTACCATGGAAAAAAAATCAGAAATCATAAAATGCCTTGGTTTTTTTCAAACATAATGAAATTCGAGTCAATTCCCCGATGGTTTTATTACTTGGAACCATTGTTACCAAAATAAAACTTTCATGATTTGGAATTTTAACAGTTTTCCGTCGGAGCGTTGAGATATGAGATTCGCAAAAGTGGAAGCTTCCATTGGCTTAAGGAGTTTGGTTATGGTAGTGCAACGGTTTCAGTCACTGTCTTAAACGTTTTGGTTTGATTGACTATTGTAATTTTCCATCCTTAAAAGGAAGACTATTATAAGTATAAATTTATGGCTTATGGTAGTGGTTTGTATAAATTATAACCATGGTTTGCAGCCATTGCGGTCACTGGTAGAGCATACGAATGGCTTTATAGCTTGGAAATGCCATGACTAGAAGATTTGTGTATGATGTGCTTTATAAATATTAGTAAATAGTTAACCCGGTTTTCTTATCATCTGATTTGTTGATATTTTTTATTAATACATGATTGATACGAATGGAATCAATGGAAGACATAGATACTAGGATCAAACTTGGCTCCTGATGCGTATAATTGTTTAAATCAAGGTTGCAAAAATCGTGAATCGTTAGCCGGGCGTTCGACCACCTTGTAGCTTGTAATCGTTCAAGGCGGGATTAATCGGCGATTAATCGGATTGACATTTTTGACAAAATTTAGGTATTTCCAGCAAGTTTTGTGTATTTCCGTCGAGTTTTAGATATCACTACAAGTTTTTTTCTAAAAAACAACTTGTAATAGATTTAAACAGTTAATATAAGTGATTAAAACAAGTTTACGGTGAGTTTTAGGTACTTCCGGCAAGATTAGAAGGATTCCGGCAAGTTTGACCATCGTTGATCGTCGTTGACCATGGTTGACCTATTTGTTTGACCCTGTTACATTAATCGGCAAGGTTGGTGGCCTTGTAGCGTCTAATCGGTGATTAATCGGCCTTGTAGACCTTGTTTTGCAACACTGGTTTAAATTAAAATTCAAGTTTTAAATTTATAAAACTCGATTACCTATGGTCTACAACGCACTAACGGGCAGAGAACCCGATCGTGTGTAGTGCAGGATTGGTAAATCCGATTTGAATATGTCATAGTTTGAAAATGGTTTGATTTGATTTGACAGTTTTAAAAGTAAATAAAACGCGGAATTTAAAATATAAAAAATGATTAGGGAGAAAAACGTGCTAGCCTAGTTATTCCTGTGCTATGGTTAAAATGGTGTTTCCTAGTGCAATGTCTACTTATCGCTTATGGTGGTTCAAATATCAGCAGACCCGAATTGACATCGAAGCCTGTCTTATATTTCCTGATCTCAATCCCCCGAGGATCACGACGGTTGAGTATCCATGTTATAGTGATTAACCCCCAACTATCCTAAAGATCTGTCTATTGCCAATAATCCCACTTTACGGCTATAAACCCCCTCTGAAATAGTTTCCTAAACTTTTTAAGTGCCTAACTTAGCGCAGGTGGTAATATGACCAGTTCCTACACTAAGGACAGTTGCCAACCTATCCCTAGTACCCTGTTAACCCTTAATTCAACAGGTTCACCTAGTATAAAAGTCTAACAGGATCTACACTACCCTCAACACTACCAAAATTCAGGGATCATTCAACAGGAAATAAGGATATCCAATAAACGATAATTCAACAGGAAACAAGCATTATAACGATAACAAAATCATGTCAAGGCTAACACTTAAAGTGCTTAGCCACTCATACCACATATCATATAAGTAATAATGAGAGAAATCGTAGATTGAGTAAACATTATGGTCTTACAGGATTTGTTATGAATGATTAATACAATAAAGTAGTAAAGTGATTTCTCCCTTGGATTAATGGTGATATGAGTCGGAATCACCTGTCTTCAGGAGCCCTAGTCGTTCCCTTAAACTCCCTTATGAATGGTTGATACGAATAAGCAGGGTATGAGGCCCTATTTATACTTTTTGACTCAACTACGGCGTAGTTGAGGGTATAAACTACGCCGTATTTATGTTGATGCAGACTTTCCATAAGTGGCTATTTGTAACTACGGGGTAGTTATAAGTGCCAACTACGCCATAGTTATAACTAGACTAACGTGCCCTTGGTGACTCATGATAACTACAACGTAATTCCAACGAGGCAACTACGCCGTAGTTTCTTCTAGCCTTGACTTGTCTTTTGTTGAACTACGACGTAGTTATTGTGGCCAACTACGCCGTAGTTTCTTCTAGGCATCAACACTTGGTTTTTATTAGTTATCCAATTCTCGTGTCTTTTCGCTCCAAAGCTCGTATTTTCCTGAAAATGAAATATAAAGTGATTAAGTACATCAATCAAACTTACAACAATTATGAGCATTTTGATACAAAAAAGTATGAACTATTTAATGTTATCAGCTCCAACAATGTGTACGTAGATGAATCTAAAAAAGCCTTAAGGGTACTTGATAAATGCGGAAAAATTGAAAAGGTATGTTTAGATATGGGTATCTTTTGGTGTTGGTTTAGGGTTTAGAACCTACTTATAAATAACATTCAGCCTTACATGTCTTCGTTTGAGTCAGTATTCTAATAAATAGTTCTGAGATGTTGCGTTTACGTTATGAGTATGAAAGATGCAACGATCTTTGTAACCTTTGCCCTTTTGTGTTCTGAATATTTCAATTATAGTCCATTGACTATTTGACTTTTGTAGTTTATTCAGATTTTATACCGTGTTAACGGTGATGATTTTATGAGATTGTGGTAAATTATGGTTTATTGTGATTAATAATCCCTTTTGGAAGGTATTATTGTGTTATTTGTATTCCGAGTGGTTCGGCCCGTGAATTTCGAGAAATGCCAAAAAACGAGTCCGACACGTCCGTTAATGTCCAGATGAGTTTTGAAAGGGTTTAAAGTGAAAATATGTCGTGTAAATAATCTAGGTTAATGGAAAAGTATTTTTAAGGTGAATAAAAATGTTGATTAACTTTGGGGTAAATTTTACGGTTGAGTTTTACGAGCTTTTAAGTAATCCCGACACGAAAAGAAAGACCCGAACCTTCCTAGGATCCTTTGGCCGGTCGAACCCTCCCTTGGAGACAAGGAGGCTTATTTTTAGGGCTTGTGTCTTTTGGAGAAGGACTATAGATATTCCATTCAAGCATTATTCACACACACACAAAAATCAAAATTTTCATATCTCTTTTCTCTCCCTCTTGGCGTCCGAGCTAAGCAAACAAACACACACTTTATATTTTTGAACTTTGATCAAGAAAACATAAAGACATAAATATTTGGGGTTGATTCTAGTGTTCGGGTATCCATTTAAACAACGTTTGGGTTGTCCGGTTCTTGTCGAAAACTACAAATTTGAAGATTTTCTTGTAAGTTTTCAAATTTAAATTTCGTTTGTCCTTTTGGGTTTATTTTGATGCATAGGTGTTAGTTATACAAGTTGATCGTTGTGAAAATCGATTTTTGGAAACAAAACGAATGAAAAAATAGGTGTTTGGTTCGTGGGATATAAAAAGAAAGACGAGGGATTTTGTAGTTTTGATATTGTGGTCGTGATGTGTAGAATACAAGTAATCTTTGATATATGAACCAAGAACTAGAGAGAGAAAGTGGGAGGAAGGATGTATTTTCTAGTGAGAGAAAATAGAGAACATGAAATGCATTAAGTGAAATGAAACATACAACCAACCAACCACCTCTCCAAGGCATGGATAGGTGTATTTATACTCCTATTTGGCCGGCCATGGGCCTTATAAGGCTTTCCATGGGCCTTTGGGCCATATTAGCTTATAAACTAAACATTGACTAACTACGGGTTTTGACTAGTTAATATTGAAAGTGACCGAGACTTTTCTTGTTCCTAACAATCTCCCTCTAAGGGAGGTCACTCCAATTTACAAAAATTTAAACTTAGCATACTATGATTCGACTTTAGTCTTGAGCTCGTAGTCTTTAACTTCAATCATTAACTTGTGTTTTGATGTAGTGATCATAGACTTTAGGTATTGAGCTTGTTCTTTAGCTTGTGTTGAATGCGATCTTGAACACCTTGAGATCATCAACCAAGCATAATCTCGTTTCGCCATCTTGTTAACTTTGCCACCTTGTGAACTTGTGATTTCTGGATCGACATGCTCATACCTTTCTTGATTTGTTGACTTGAAAAGCTTTAATGTAGCATCTTTCTTGAAATTCTTTAACTATAACACTTCGTCACTTTGTGAAAGACGTTCGGTATCAGAGTGACGGAAACTTCTTTGAAATTCGATGACTTTAATACTTTGTCACTTCAAGAAAGACGTACGGTATCAGAGTAGCAGAAGTCTTGAAACATGTACTTGAGCTTTCATGATGTCTTTATGTTTGTTGGTCGGGTATGAGCATGTGGTTATGAATCTTGTGAGTCAGCTGGAATCAGGTACCTTCACCTCCATCTTTAAGAATCCCGCATTAAAACAGTTAGCAATAAAGCGGGGGACGAATATGGCTTTGTCATTCGCCCGTGTTTGGTTGGAGTAACCTTCGAATCCGTGAGGATCGACCTGTGATCAGGTAGATTCAATTTAAGAAGAATCTCCTTGACAGGATTTCCAGCTAAAGTATTGAATCTTTCTAACACATGTGTATCAGATTCATCAAACTCAGCATGTTATCATTATCAGAACGTCTCAAAGCAGACAGTACGATAAGAGTGAACCAGCGAGTTAATATCTCACCGATTGAAATAGAAAATTGTTTTGAAAATCAATCGACGTGTCACTTGCTAAAGTGGTTTTGTGACACATCGAGAGTGTTAATCATTTCAAAATTCATCATCAATCGTCAATTCATAACCTGGAACAAGTTTGATTCTTATAGAATCGCACCATCGTTTCTTTCCAGTTATCACAAGTTTGATTCGTATAGAATCACACAAGTCACCTACCATGATCTTGTTTGATGTTGGCTCAAGCAGGATTTCCATCTTCATTGTGAATGATATCACTTGGATGTTCTGGCAAAATCACAAGGATAATGCGTAGGACTCTTAATATATATCTTGTTATTCACATTGTGTGACTTAGCAAGCATAATTTGACAAGTGTCCTAATGAGATTTATGGATGATCACTTTTGGCTCTAGACTCAATAGTGCACTTTGATTTTAGTGATTGGAGGCTGGAGCAGACTGCCACCTTTTCAATATCCACTAACTCGGAGTGAGAAAGTTGATAGAAATGCGTGTAATCTCCGTGAGAAATGAAACAAGAGTCTGTTGAGAGACCTTGAGTGGCTAGGGAGGGTTGTGCATAGCATCACTGGGTCCATGACTATCTTCAATGTCAGAAAACAACTTAGTGTTTCTGACAGATTATGTATTGACCCGGTTTCTGCCTAAGTGTATGGAGGGCTTCTTTCTTTTCACCCTTTATCCTTACATTTCTTTTTCATTCTTCAACCCCTTCAATGCTTACCGAGACTTCATAACTAACACCTTGTTAGGTATATTCCAGTGTTAGCTCCATCTCAGTCGGCATTATTCCCGATTCTCACTTTTTCTCCTTTTGTATCATACCTAAGGACTTCTACACTATCTAGTGGATATCCCTGGGTAGATCCCTCCGGTTCTGGCTGGATCATGGGATTTGAATACCTATGTCTAACCACCTTATAGCTCCATAAATTTAAGTACATGATCGGTCTTTTGGGTATTCCATCTCAATCAAAACCAAAATCATTGAAAATTTCAATCAAAGTGTTAGATATAAATATCAAAAGATTTACACTTTGAAAGTAAAGAGTTAACACCGTTAGGGTTTAGGGACCAATTTTGCAATTTGGTTTTCTTTGAGGAATTGATTTGGTATTTTTAGGTTTTTGTCATTTAGTAAGTTGACTTTGGTTGACTAAAGGTTGACTGGAGTTGACTTTTGACCTTTCTTGCTATCAAATCCTCGGCTCTTGTACACTCTTTTCCGTCTCGTGTCCGTGATTGTCCGGCTTTGACCGTTTTCTTGTGATTTTTGCAATATCCATACCTACACAAGTTTAAAGACAAAACAAGCAATATTCAAGCATTTAAAACATAATTTTGTCTTTTTAGGGTCATTTTTGATATAAAATGGATATGTGTTTTCACACATATCAAGAGTTAACACCGTTAGGGTTTAGGGACCATTTTTGTAATTTGGTTTTCTTTGAGGGACTGATTTGGTATTTTTGGGTTTTTGTCATTTAGTGAGTTGACTTTGGTTGACTGGAGTTGACTTTTGACCTTTCTTGCTATCAAATCCTCGGCTCTTGTACACTCTTTTCCGTCTCGTGTCTGTAATTGTCCGGCTTTGACCGTTTTCTTGTGATTTTTGCAATATCCATACCTACACAAGTTTAAAGACAAAACAAGCAATATTCAAGCATTTAAAGCATAATTTTGTCTTTTTAGGGCCATTTTTGATATAAAACGGATATGTGTTTTCACACATATCCGAAAGTTTTTTCATCATCACTAAAAGCTCCCCCTTAACATGTGCACCGTAATCGTAGTACATGTTAAGTTTAGAGTGCATTGAGTCCATTTTATATGATCACATTTCAATACAAATTAGGTTCAGTTTAATCACATTTTCTCCCCTTATCCAAAATGTCAATCCCTTAATATTTTGGATATCAATTGATTAAACGCTCGGGGATAAAATGTTACATAATAACTATCAGGAACATTTTAATGCCCCCCCCCTCAAAGTATGAGGGATATGATATAGTGTTGAGAGCGAACTTTTGAAAGATTTTGAATTTTGTAAAAAATTCTTGAAAATCATCGTACTCGAACACCACATAAGCCTAAGTCTTTTACTGCTTATGTACATATTCACATGTTTATTATATACGAAG
>BQNB010065911.1:3419-34765 GCA_026074375.1 Tanacetum coccineum | reverse complement strand
TGTTCGGTACTATCCCTACCACTATTCCCGACACCACATCAGTGACTACTTTACCCACTACTCAGACTGACACTACAGTGATACCTACAGAGACACCTATCATAGCACCTACCATACCACCATCCCCAGATTATACACTAGCATCTCTTGATTACTCACTTGCATCTGATTCAGAGTCTGATCCATCTGAGGATCCATCATTAGACCATATACCTCCATTACCAACTATCTCACCATTTTTATCATCGGCTGATGACACCACAAACAGTGATACACCTGATACACCACCATCACCTACCCATGGTACACCATTCACTGAGACTACCCTTTCTACTCAGAGGTCACCTACAGCATCTGGTGCACTTCGACGTCGAGTTATGGTTCTTGCACCTAGACAACCTATTCCCCATGGTCGACCGTACCGCTACCATCTTAATGGGCCAGTACACATGATGAATGCGAGGAAGAGGGTTGGACAGATGCCTACTCATCGTCTTGCTGTGAGACATTCAGTTAACTATTCTTCTTCGGATCATTTTTCTTCGAATGATTCATCATCGGATTCATCATCGAGTTCATCGTCAGAGACTTCTTCGGATTCTTCTGCGGATGCTTTATCTAATTCTGCATCTAGTCGTTCATCTTCTGATCATTCATTGCCAGCATCACCATCGGGTACGATATCTAGTCATCGATTATGTTCTTTAGTCTCGAGTGTTCATCATTCATCTACTATTTCCGAGAGACCATCTCATGATTCTTCTTTTGTGAGCCGTTCTCGCAAGAGGAGTAGATCGCTTGTTGCATCTGTACCATTATCTTCGCCTATACCCGAAGCATTGTCTTATGCACATGCTGATATTTTTCCATCACCTAAGAGGATTAGGAGTCCTGAGACAGCTACGGATTTAGAGGATTGTCCGGAGGATAGTTTTGAGCCATATGTACCTAGTAAGGTTGGATTGGGAGTTGACTTTCAGGATGAAAGTTCTGAGCCGTCTAGGTCTAAAGGGACTGACATAGGGGTTGATGATGGTATTGAGAGGATTGATGAGTCTCATTTAGAGCATGAGATTAATCTTGTACGGGCGACTATTGAGGCATGTTTTGATTTTGCAGATATTATCAGGAGTAGAGGGATTAATGTGAGGGTTGTAGCTGAGACTGTTGCACGAGATAAGGTTGGGACAGATACGGGATACATGGCTGGGGAAGGAGATGATGGGGTTACTCACCCAGTTATGTCAGATGATGTTCAGGAGGTTGCTCAAGAGGAGAGAGCAGTAGGGGGTACGTATGAGACATTGGGAGATTTGGTTCAGAGGTTCCATGATCACAACGAGGCTATATCAGTCCATCGTATACAGGCCATTGAGGGAGCTCAAAGAGAGCAGGGACATATGATTGTTAGGGCTGAGTCGGCAGTCACTGTTTTGACTGAGAGAGTTGCTAAGTTAGAGAGGGATAACAGGAGGCTTAGAGGCACCGCGAGTGCTAAGAGTCAGAGAGTTAATCGACTCTAGCGCAGCATGGCACGTATGTAGAGAGAGCTGAGGCAGATACGACGGTTTTGATTTTATGACCGATTGAGAGTTGGCAGATTTGAGGCGTGTGCTAGGAAGCACATGGGCTACCGTCCTTAGATATGTTCATTAGTGTTGCAGTATTGACCAGTAGCGTTTAGTGATGACCGTAGTATTAGAAACTCGTATTTTCTGTATTTTGAAACCAATGTGATGTAATCACTAATGATCGATGATATGAAATTGATATTTATCTATGATATGATGTCGTAATTTGATTTACTTATGCTTTTTGCATCATGCGTTATGGGGTTTCCATGAATATATTTTTGATCATGTATTTTCTATGTGAAGTAATCGTAAATTTTATTTAACCCCGTTAGTTATCTCGCATCACCTAGGAATCTCATCGAGTGTTACGTTGATATGTTGTAGGAAGATGCCTAACACACGATCTGGAGCGTCAAGGACACGTGAAGCAGTCAACGAGCAAAGCGATCGCCGGGTGGCAGAAGCATTGAGAGTGCGCGACGCTGTCAGAAACCTTGGACCCCTTATGGGAGATGAGGTCGAACAAGAAGAAGTATGAGGAAATGGAAATGGAGGAAATGGAGATGGAGGAAATGGAAATGGAGGAAATGGAAATGGTAATGGGAACGGAGGAGAATATGGTTATAACTTCAGAGAATTTATGCCTGCTAGAGAGTGCACATATCAAGACTTCCTGAAGTCCAGCCACTTAACTTTAATGGAATGGAAGAAGTTGTTGGGTTGACTCATTGGTTCGAGAAGATGGAAACAGTTTTCCATAGTAGCAACTGTCCAGAGAAGTACCAAGTGAAGTATGCTTCGTGTACGCTTCTGAACAGTGCATTGACTTGGTGGAACTCCCACAAGAGAACGATTGGGAATGAGGCCGCTTATGCCATGAGTTAGGAAGAACTTATGAAGTTGATGACTGAGGTGTATTGTCCAAGGAACGAGATTCAAAAGATGGAGACTGAATTGTGGAATCTGTTTGTGAAAGGTAACGACTTGACTGCCTACACTCAAAGGTTTTAGGAGTTGATTTTGTTGTATACTAGAATGGTCCCTAACGAAGAGGACAGAGTGGAGAGATTTATTAGAGGGCTACCGGACAACATTTAAGGGAATGTGATTGCCGCAAACCCAGTTAGATTCCAAGATGCCGTACATATTGCTAACTAATTGATGGATAAGAAGCTTCAGGGTTATGCTGCAAGAAGTGCTGAGAGTAAGAGGAGGGTAGAATGTAACTCAAGGAATAACCATGGACAGCAACCGTATGGAAGATTTGGTCACATAGGATATCAAAGATAAAGATCTCATTAAGAAGATAAAAGATAAAGATAATATTTATTATTGTTTAAAAGATTTACTTGTTTATACTAATTTATTGTTATACTACCTTTGTATGTCATGATCTCTTCTATTTAAAGAAGATCATTAGTGGATCATAGTTTCGATATCCAGAAAAACGTGTGTGTACACTGGATCAATGTAGACGTCTAAGTTGGTGTATGTAGCCTCAAGGATATTTGATTCCTGTTATAGTTTATTCATGTAACTATTCTATTATTGATCAAAGTAGAATTAGGGATTGTAGTGAATGATAACGAAGAAAAACCTTATTGATGATAACATTGTTCTTTTGTTTTATTCCACTTGTGCATATATGATATTCCTCTCTTGTTATCATGATCCCTTGATGAGGTTCTAAACAACCTCGAATCTTTAAACGATTCAAAAGAACCTATCAGGTTATTAGGTTCAACAATTGGTATCAGAACCACGGGGCTCTTGATCTAGGATCTACAAGGTTCTAAGGTTTTCAGCAAAATTAGGTATATCAAAAGATCTTCTGTTTTTCGGAAATTGAATTCGGTGAAACTAGGGTTTGTGATAAACCCTAATTTGATAAAAGAAGATAGTATGGTTTTTGATCTTTGAATATACTTGCTCATTAAAGATTACAATGGATTGCTGATTCATGGATGTTCATTGTTCTTAAACGTTAAATAAAAACCTTAACTTTCAGGGTTTTTGATTAATATTGCTACAAGTCACAACAAGGTTTATGGTTAATTGGTTTTGACGCAAAGCTTTTCAATCAGAGATGAATCAGGAAAGAACTTATGGAGTATGCTGCTTGTCATAGGGAGTTGATTTCCTATGCAATGATGAATGCTAGCAGCTTCTCAACGATGATCTTAAATCTTGGTGAAGGTGTAGCAGATTGCGAAGGTTTGTATAAATATCAGGTTCTGATTTTGAAGCTGTCATGATGATGCTGCTGGTTGATTGTTTATATATTCTTATCATCATGATTATATAATATATCTGATGTTCTGGCCCCCATACCCTTGCTTTTGTGTTTTATTGTTTCGTGTTTACTAATTTGTAAATTCAATGAGAGAAACTTAATATCAGTTTACAAAAGGCTTTTGGTTTTGATGAAGCAAATTAGGGTTTCTTAATTAAACCTTCATGGTTAAATTCTTCTTATATACTGTTGATGTGCTCGTTGTAATGAAACATGTGTTTGTACATGTTTTTTGGGTTGATTAATGGTGATGCAGCAGGTTGTCAATGATACAGGTTTGTGATTTAAGATTGGCAATAGTGTGTTTAGCATGAAGAATTAAGCTGATTCATAGATATGGAGGTTATGGTTTATTTTTGGAGAAGGAGTCTGTTGTTGAGAATGAAGCTAAGAGGGAAATAAGTGCTGTTTGGTTTTATATGTTTCCGGTGTTTGAACTGGTATGGAAAGTTTGTACTACCAGGTTTATACTTTATTCTGCCGAATAGTTAACAGTACTATGTCCAAAGCTATGATTAATGCTTCTACAAGGTATTACTACTGCTCCTTTACATTAGTACTGCTCGAATACTTTTAGTACTGCCAGTTATAATTTGGTTAGTATTGTTCGTTAGTTTTTAGTTCTGTCAGGTTACTTCGTGTATTTAGTACTGCTAGCATTGTACGATTTCTGATAACACACATGGTTTGGATCTCATATGCTTCATTTAAGGGGAAGCTAACAAATTGATTTTGGTTTAAATGTTTAATGGCTCATTTTTGGATTATTTTGATTAATTGGTTATGAAGATGGTTATTTATCACCTATTTAAAGTTGAAGTAGAGTTTCACAGGTTTGTGTTCTTATCATATCTCAAAATGGAGTTGCAACATTTAGAGGTACTAGTTTGTGTTTTTCAATGTTGTGTACGAGTCTTGTCAAAAATTTGGCTAAGGTGTGTGATCTAAATATATGGTGTTCAATGCTCACATTTGGTGTATTCACTTTGGTTATGTGTCTACATATAAAGATGACGGATTTTTGTTAAAGGTTGTGATCTACTTATTATTGTACACGATTTATTTATTAAGTTTTACGTTCACTTTATAGTACAAGATATTAGACAAAGTTTGAGTTTCTCTACTTCAATCATCAAGTTCGTTATACTTAGGTTTTCTTCATCGTAATCTCTTCACATAGAGCTACAGAATTGAGATTCAAGAAATGGTTTAAACATAGGCGGTTTAAAGGGTAGGCTTTAAATGTTAAAATGTTTAAAACATTTACATGCATAATTAAGGTAATAGGTTTTTTACTACAGCTAAATCCTTATTACTATGATAGTGTGAGTTTTTATAATCAAAGTTCTAGTTCATTTTTCTTATTGTACTTAATGGTGGGTAATTTGAGGAATTAGAAGACTTGGATTAGAAGTGTGATATTAGTTTGTAGTGGTCAAGATTAAAGTTGCTTATATTCATAAGTCCCCTATTAGATTATGACAAAAATGGGAAGAAATATTAACAGGTTGCAACTTATAGATCCTTGGTCTAGCATGGTACAAAGGGAAATCTACTTAAGGGGAAGTTTGTTTCATTCAAGGAGATGATTTACATTCTCATCTTTAAGGGGAAGCATTTGGCTTTTTGATGATGAGTTTCGGTAACATGACTTTGTTTGTTTTGTCATCATCAAATGGGGCATGATTGTTGGGATTCTAGATTTGATGAGCCAAATAAATAAAAGAATGAAACATAAGGACTAAATCTAGTAGATTTGAATTCTTCAAGCTGGTGGAGAATAATGGAAGATTTGGTCAAAGATATCAAAAGATGAAGATCTCCTTAAGAAGATAAAGATAATAGAAGATATTTACTTGTTTATATCTTTATGTTAACTTCCTTTGTAAGTCATGATCTCTCTATATAAAGAGACCATAGACACATAGTTTAGGTATCCAGAAAAACATGTATGTGTGTACACTGTATCAATGTAGACGTCTAAGTTGGTGTATGTAGCCTCAAGGATATTTGATTCCTGTTACAGTTTATTGATGTAACTGCTCTACTATTTATCAAAGTAGAATTGGGGCTTAGAGTGAATGATAATGAAGAAAAACCTTGTTGATAATAACGTTGTTCTTATGTTTAATTCCGTTGTGCATATATGTTATTATATTTGTTATCAGAGGGTTGCCTGACAATACTCAAGGAAATGTAATCACTTCTGAACCCACTAAACTTCAAGATGCGATTCGTATTGCCAACAACTTAATGGATTAAAAGCTAAAAGGATATGCTAGAAGTGCTGAAAACAAGAGAAGGTTGGATAACAACCTGAGAGACAATATGGGGCAACAACCAGTTTTCAAGCGACAAAATGTTGGAGGCCAGAATGTGGCAAAATCTTACACGGCTGGAAACAATGAGAAAAAGGGGTATGTTGTATCTCTTCCCTACTGAAACAAGTGCAAGTTGCACCATGCAGGGCCGTGTACTGTGAGGTGTGGAAACTATAAGAGAGTCAGTCATATAACTAGGGATTGTACGACTATAGTTCCTCTAAACACTCAGAGAGCCCCAGTTGGGAATCAGCCAGGTATTGTTTGTTATGAGTGTGGAAGGCCAGGACATTTTAGGAAAGATTGTATTAAGTTGAGAAATCGGAACCATGGAAACAAGAATGGAAACAAGAGTGGAAACTAGACTGGAAGTAATGAAGCTGATGTTGTACCATCCACTTTAGCCACTAGTTATGCCATAGAACTTGCCGATGGAAGAATTTTAAAAACAAATGTTGTCCTTAGAGGTTGTACGTTAGGATTATTAGGTCATCCATTCGACATAGATCTAACGCCCGTAAAACTTGGTAGTTTCGACGTGATCATCGGTATGGATTGGTTGGCGAAGTACCACGCATTGATTGTTTGTGACAAGAAGGTCGTCCGTAACCGTATGGAGATGAAGTGTTGATAACCCGAGGTGATGATTATGACGGCGGAAGTAAGTCTAAGATGAACATCATATTTATATAAGAGTTTGGTGTTAAGGCTATGATTTTTCATAATCGTGAACGGTCATATCCGTTTAATTATTCAACAGTAAAATGAAAGTTTCAAAGTTTCATTTTTCCCAAAACTTATTTTTTTTATTGCATACTGATCCTTGAACTTAGTATTCCCTACTGTATAGTTTCCAGCCAATTCTAAAAATTAAATGCCATGTATCGAGCCGTGTGAGAAACAGTCAGATGCATTGCAACTCATTATTACAGTACACGTATTGCATTTGGACCGTCAATTGCATTAAATTTCCTTTCACGACTACACAAAAGGCTATAAACACCCCCCAAATAGAGACCGATTATGTAAAACCCTATTCCTATGATCAAAAACTAGGGGGAATGGAACGGATTGGGATTGGTTTTGTTGAAAAAACAGGTTTTTATAATACAAAACGCATAAAAACTGATTATGCGGGTGAAAACCAGTCTTTTAACACAATTAAAGACATCGGTGTGTAAGTAACAACATGTCTCTTTGTATTTATGTTATAGAAACTATTTTTTAAGATACAACCGGGTTGATTACTCTTTATTTTTGAACTTATCATCCGGCTAAACGACTCCCTACCCCTTTTCACATAAACCTAAATTCCGAAATGGATGAGTCACAATAATTCTATACAACACTATAAATGCTCTTAACATAAGCATAGCCATCACAATTTCGCAAATGCAAAAAAGAAAAAAAGAAATCACAATAAAATCACAATTGCCAAAATAAAGTAATTTGCTAAAACTTTCATGTTTTCATAGCTATTTGATGATCTGTACATTTTGTACATTCATCTACCGTATATTTGAAGTACATTTTATATGCGTTAATTATAATACTCGTTTGATACTAATTTAACATAGGTTGTATTCATATTTTCCTCAGTTTGCAACTAATTTTTGGAATATATACTCTAGTACTACAGTTGACATCTTCCCAGACCCAGTGGGAGGGACAAAGACAAGCCATAATCAAAATGACCAGTACACCTTATTATACTATTAAAAAAGTTTTTTTCATTCATAATCTCCACTCACGAACAACTCTTACCAACCAAGCTTGTTACGATGTTCTTTCATAAATGAATCCGACCCATTTTTACCGTCCAACATATACAAAACACAGCCCCCCCCCCCCCCCCCCCGTAATCTCTTCAGACTCAAAACCATTCACCGCATTCCCAACAAAGCTCATTCCACCCCCGCTTCCCCCCACCAAATCCTCATTTCTAACCAGCAAATGGCGGACCGAATATCTACAGGTATATGTGATTTTTTAAATCTTGTATTTACAATACTTTTAAAAATTAGGGTTTTTGTTTGTCAATATTGTGTTTTTGGATGGGATTGGTATAGAAGGTTTTTTGTTCAACTATGCAATTGTAGCTATTGGGCAAGGGGTTGAAGTACAACAAACCCAATTACAGCTATGTGCGGAAGTAATTGATTGGTTAGGAAGGGTGAGATCGTCGTGTCTATGAGTCTTCTGGCGAAGCTTACTTTGACGAAGCTGTTATATTTTATGATGATAGAAAGAAGCACATTTCTTGTTTTTCTCCTAATTATTTTTGTAAGTTTATTTAACCCCTATTTTTTGACCTATTAGTCTTTAATTAAATTCTTCAAGATTATGAATCATGGTTTAAATATTCTCTGATGTGAGCCTGAGTTTAAATTATTTTGAATTTTGGATTTCAGCAACTTGAGAGTTTTAGGCAGCGGCGGTGTAACGGCAGGGATTCCGGCATGGGAGGTCAACCTAGAATGCTACACTCTTATTTCAAGTTTTTGTGTGATATAAAGGAGGCTATTGGTTTTGTGTCTTCTTTGTTTTGATTACTATGTACTATTTCATTGTGTATGCGATTTGGTTTGTTAAGGGTGTTCCTAATTATATTATTCTATAAACCTTTTATCCACAGAAATGAGTCATGATCATTTAAGTCCATGTACAATGTTGGCAACACACAAAACTACACCGGTTGCGAGTGGATCATCAAGAGTAAGTGGCAACAATTTAAATACATAAAAATTGATTTCGATAAACTTTAGTTTAATTTGTGTGTTTGGCATGTGACAGGTGTTGTCGCCGTTGTTAGTGAATGGTGGTTTTTTTGGTTGGCAGTGGATGTGGAAAAAGGCAAAGGCCTAAGTTACAAGTTTGTGGTTGGGTAATATGTGTATCATAAATTTTAAATTTATTTTCTAATTTTGAATTAAAGGTTTTTTGTGTGTATGATTCAATTATTTTTACTGGCAATTTTACGGGAGTTGTATTATTAATTATGATGTTTGATTGGTCTATTTTAATTAACCCTCCATTTAAATTGTGTTTTGGAATACTAATATTGTGAAGATCTGGATTGTAATTTTTTGTTTTATGCTTTTAGCATGAGTGCAAGCAATAGGTGAATAAGCCGCGTAGTTATCTGATTGAAAAAAGGTAAAAATTAGGTTGAATCTCAAATTTCATAAATATTTTTTTTCTTGTCTAAATCTATTTAAAACCTTTTAAGCACTTATTTTCCATTTTTTTATAAATGGAAGTAGTGATATGGAATTTTTGACAACAAGATATTGGGAAGGAGTCTGATAGTATTAAAGAAGCATCATAGACGTCCTAGCTCAAGTAAACTATGATGATATTTTTGCTTGTAAAAAAAAAACAAAATGTCCTTATGAGTATGATAAGCCAAAGATCACAGAAAATATGGTAATTGCAGTCCAGTTTGTTGGAGAAGGAGAACATGTTCGTCCTCAACTTTGTTGACCCTGCCATAAACAGGTAATGTTTTCCTAAGATTGTGTTATAGTTGTGTGTAGATGGCAAAGATATCACAGTGTTGACGGTAGTATGTCTCGCAAAAAAACGGGTTAATAGGATATATGGGTCAAACTAAAACTCTCATCGTCTATTTTTTGTGTTAAAACATTTGAATTATTTAAAGAGGTGATTGGTTAGATTTAAGGGATTTTTTGGGCTGCTGAAAATCGTAGTTTCAACGTTTAGTAATAACTAAATTTAATAAGTTATATCAGTTTTGGTCGACTTTGACCCGTTCGACCTATTTCCTTTAAGCTATAGTTGGGTTATATCGCCTACACTGAAATGAAGGTTTTATTGAGTATATTTGTTTTGTTGATGGATTTCGTTTAGTTTTAGTATGTTGACTAAATTTAAATATTTGGAAGGAGTTGCTTTGAAGTATCTTCACAACAACGACCATATGAAGATATCCTGTCCGAGAACATAAATAAGGGGTTAACATAGGAAGCGATGAAAATAAGGTATCATGGATTTTTTTTGTTAGTTCCATGATACTCAATTCCCTAACAAGCATTGTTTTCATTCAGGATCTTACTGATAAGTTGACTTTACATCGATAGATATGGGCCGTAACGACACACTTACCAGCTCCGCAAAGCCTAAGAAACAATCGAGGTGTTGATATTAATGCGGAGAGCTCAAGAGATTTTAGGTTTTTCACACAACCGGTACCCTAACTTAAATCATGTTACTGCTTATTATTATAAAAAGTTTAGTGATGCAAAAAAAATAGAGTGTAATGTGAACGGAAGGAGTTGTGTTTAAAGACGCAAATGGGGCTTAACACGAGGCGTTTATATCTAAGAGGAATGGAAGTGATCTTATCATAATATGTGGAGTTATTGGCAGCCCACAACTACTATTAGTATGCGAGATATACCAAAAGTTGATCTCGAGAAAGTAACCGTTACCAGTGGTATAACCTAACCAATTGGTGGAAAAAAATTATGCCAGGTAATCCCCCCCCCCCCCAAAGACACCACCACACCACAGCCATGATAATAGGTCCCCCGGGGTGGGGGGGGCCCCCCCCCCCCCCCCCCCCCCCCCCCCCCCCCCCCCCCCCCCCCCATGAGTGCGATTTATGTTCCATCTGAAAATCAGGTCAATTACAACCTCTCATTATGTTTCAAGATTCGTAGCCTATAATATATTCCCAACTACAAATGACACGTAATTTATTCGAAAAACAAATACACCCATTTGATATTCGGATAAGATATAGATGTTGATTTCAAGGAATGTTTTTTTGCCGGTTGAACTTCAATACTTACAGGAGCATGTAGAAATTGGTGCCAGCATATGCACTTGTTTTTAGCTAACCAAATACGGTACTTTTTATATCAAAAAATGTTTATTTTTAGCTCAAACTCTTATGCTTATCGTGTACTATTTTTAAAAATATTAACACGATAAGCATAAGAGTTTGACAGCTAAAAATAAATATTTTTTTGGATATAAAAAGGACCGCCATTTGGATTAGCTAAAAATAATGTGCAATATGCAAGGCAATCAATTTCTCCTGCTCGTGTAAGTATTGAAGTTCAACCGACAAAAAAACATTCCTTGAAATCAACATCTATATCTTAACCGAATATCAAATGGAGTATTATGTTTTTCTATAAATTACGTGTATTTGTAGTTGGGAATATATTATAGGCTACGAATCTTGAAACATAATGAGAGGTTGTAATTGACCTGATTTTCAGATGGAACATAAATCGCACTCATGGGATTACCTTGCATATTTTTTTCCAACCAATTGGTTATCGTGCACCACTGGAACGGTTACTTTCTCGAGATCAACTTTTGGTCCTATCCCGCCTAGCAATAGTAGTTGTGGGCTGCCAATAACTCCACTTATTATGATAAGATCACTTCCATTCCTCTTAGATATAAATGTCTCGTGTTAAGCCCCATTTGCGTCTTTAAATACAACTCCTTCCGTTCACCTTACACTTATTTTTTCTTGCATCACTAAACTTTTATAATAATAAGCAGTAACATGATTTAAGTTAGGGTACCGGTTGTGTGAAAAAAATCTCTTGAGCTCTAGCATAAATCAACACCTCGATGTTCTTAGGTTTTGTGGACGCTGGTAGTGTGTCGACGGCCATATCTATCGATGTAAAGTCAACTTATCAGTAAGATCCTGAATGAAAACAATGCTTGTTAGGGAATTGAGTATCATGGAACTAACAAAAAAAATCCATGATACCTTATTTTCATCGCTTCCTATGTTAACCCCTTATTTATGTTCTCGGATATATATCTTCATATGTCTTTGTTGTGAAGAATACTTCAAAGCATCTCCCGAAAAGCATTTAAATTTAGTTTAGGATACAAAAACCTAAACGAATCCATCAATAAACAAATATACTCAATATAACCTTCATTTTCATGGTAGGCGATATAACCCAACTATCGCTTAGAAGGAAATAGTCGAACGGGTCAAAGTCCGACCGAAACTTGATAAAACTTTATTAAATTTATTTATATCAAATGTTGAAACTAAATTTTCAGTAAGCCCCAAACATCCCTTAAATCGAACCAATCACCTCTTTAAATAAGGGGGGTTAAATGTTTTAACACAAAAAATAAACGATGAGAGTTTTAGTTCAACCCATATCCTCTAAACCCGTTTAGCATGCCCTACCTACGCAACATGTGATATCTTTGCCATCTACACACAACTATAACACAATCTTAGGAAAACATTACCTGTTTATGGCAGGGTCAACAAAGTTGAGGACGAACAGGTTCTCCTTCTCTAACAAACTGGACTGCAATTACCATATTTTCTGTGATCTTTGGCTTATCATACTCATAAGGACATTTTGCAGCGAAATACATCATATTATTACTTGATCTAGACTCTATGTGCTTTCTTTGAATCTCTCAGCTCCTTCCCAATACTGTTATCAAACATTCATATCCTACATCATTTATAAAAAAAGGAAAAAAGTGCTTAAAAGGTATAAATATATTAATACAAGAAAAAACATTTACTGATAGATATGAGCTCAACTATATTACCTTTTTAAAATCAGAAACAACCGCGTCTTATTCCCTATTGCTTGCACCATGCCTAAAAGCATAAAACAAAATTACAATCCAAGCTCTTCACAATATATGTATTCCAAAACACAATTAAATGGAGGGTAAAAAAGACCAATCAACATCATAACTTAATAATACAACTCCCGTAAATGCAGTAAAAAAATTGAATTCATACAACACAAAAAACCTTTAATCAAAAATAGAAAAAAATTTAAAATTTATGAATACACATATTACCAACCAAACTTGTAACTTAGGCCTTTGCCTTTTTTCCACAATCCACTGCCAACCCAAAAACCACCACTTCACTAACAACCGGCGCAACACCTGTCACATGCCCAAACAAAAAAAAACCAAAGTTTATAGAAATCACATATATGTATTAAATTGTTGCCACTCTTACTCTTGATGAACCACGCACCCGTGAATTTTAGATGTTTTTCGCCAACACATTGTTCTATGACTTAAATGATCATGACTCATTTCGGTGATAAAAGGTTTATAGAACTAATATAATTAGAACACCCTTAACAAACCAAACTCAAACAAAATGCAAGAGAACAACGGAATAAAACAAAGAAGCCACAAAACCAATAGCCTTTATATCACAAAAAACCTTGAAATAAGAGTGTAGCATCTAGGTTGACCTGCCGGAATCCCTGCTACACCGCCGCTGCCAAACTCTCAAAGTTGCTGAAATCCAAAATCAAAATATAAAACTCAGACCTCTCAAAGAATATTAAACCATGAATTCATAATCTTGAAGAATATAATTAAAGACAAATAGGACAAAAAATAGGGGTTAATAAACTTACAAAATCAATTAGGAGAAAACCAAGAATGAGCTTCTTCTCCATCATAAAATCTAACAGCTTCGTCAAGTAAGCTTCGCCAGAAGACTCAAAGACACGACGATTCTCACCCTTCCTAACCAATCCAATTACTTCCGCCATAGCTGTAATTGGGTTTGTTGTACTCAACCCCCTGCCATAGCTACAATTGCATGTGAACAAAAACCCATCTTACAATCCCATCAAAAAACACAAATTGACAACAAAAAACCCTAATTTTTTAAAAGTAATTGTAAATAACCAAGATTTAAAAAATCACAAATACCTGTAGATATTCGTCCGCCATTTGCTGGTAGAATGAGGATTTGGTGGGAAGCGGTGGAATGAAGCTTTGTTGGGAAGCCGGTGAATGTTTTGAGTATAGAAGAGATACGGGGGGGGGGGGGGGGGGGCTGTGTTTTGTATATGTTGGACGGTAAAAATGCGGTGGATACAATTATGAAAGAACACGTACCCAAGCTGGTTGGTAAGAGTTGTTGTGAGTGAGAGATTATGAATAAAAAACTTTTTTTAATAGTATAATAATGTGTACTGGTCATTTTGTGTCTGGGAAAATGTCAACTTTTAGTATAGAGTATAATTCCAAAAATTAGTTGCAAATTGAGGAAATTATGAATACAACCTATGTTAAATTAGTATTGAACGAGTACTATAATTAACGCATATGAAATGTACTTCAAATATACGGTAGATGAATGTACAAAATGATACATCATCCAAATAGCACGAACATAACGTTTTTAGCAAATTCACTTTATATGGTAATTGTATTTTATTGTGATTTCTTTATTACAATTTTTCATTTGCGAAATGCGTTGGCTATGCTTATGTTTAAGATCGTTATAGTGAATTAAAATAATTATTTGCTCATTATTTCTGGAATTTAGGTGTGAAAAGGGTGTAGAGTCGTTTTGGGATGGAAGTTCAAAATAGAGAGTAATCAACACAGGTTGAAAACTATAAAAAATAGGTTTTACTATACCATAAATACAAAGAGACATAATGTTTACTTACACACAAGTCTTTAATTGTGTAAAAGACTGGGTTTTCACCACAAAATCCGTTTTTTATGCTTTTGTATTATAAAAATCCTTTTTTACAACAAAACCCAATCACAATCCGTATCCAATTCCCCTAGTTTTTGATCATAGAAAAGGTTTTACATAATCCGGTCTCTATTGGGGGGTGGTTTATAGCCCTTTTGTGTAGTCGTGAAAGAAATTTAATTCCCAATGCAAGTTAACGGTCCCAAATGCAATACGAGTACTGTAAAAAATGAGATTTGCCAATGCATCGACTGTTTTCTAACCTGCTTGATACCTGGCATTTAATTTGTAGAATTGGCTGGAAAATATACATGTAGGAAATACAAGTTCCAGGATCAAGTATGCAATAATAAAAATAATTTAGGGACAAATGAAACATTGAAACACTTCATATTTACTGTTAATAATTAAACGACATACCGTTGTTCCACGATTATGAAACATCATAGGCCCAAAACACAAACCTTATATAAATAAACACTCGAGATCACAAGGATTCATCTACCAAAACAAACTGAAACGCAAAAGCATAGAAAACTCCAAAAATGGATCTTGAATGTTTTAGAAACGTTCTCTACCAAAACAAACAAGAAGCGTAAACGCATAGAAACTTAAAAAAATGATCTTGAAGGTTCACAAATGGGTGGTCATCTACAAGAACTAGAACAAGCCACAAAATCCAAAACTTATGCTCTTATGTGGGTTGTGCAAAATGGAAAGGAAGTTGCAACGACAATTCAAATAGTAAACGAAACTTGTTTGGATGTTATAAAGAGTTGACAAAGTTTGAAAAGAGGCGGGGAAATAATTGACGAGTTAAAGGTTAAAAAGTGGATATGCGTGTGCATGTACAGCTATTACTTTTTTATAACAGGGAAGTTGAACATCGCGAGATGGAAATGCGCCAAAAAATAATGCTGCACATCAACGAAACTCAGATGCGTACCTTTAAAAAAGGGAATTTGTTGAAGTCATGAAGAAACTTTAAATGGATGATGTTGTTATTCTATTGTGTTAATAGTTGTTCTTTCATATGTTATTCACAAAACGTAATATCATTAAATCTTGACTTATACAACATTGCATAGTTTTGGGTTGTTCTTCAGCATTGACTACTTTTGTATGTTGATGTTTTGATAAGTTTGGCTTTTACAAGTTAATTTGGGTAGTTTCATTATCCTTCCTTCTACTTGATCAAGTTGGGTAGTTGTGGAGTTTGAAATAACTCCTTAGATCGTTTAAGACTCGAGAATGATTAGTTCTCATCTAGGATAATGATAACACAGATTGAATATTTGCACAGCGGAATTAATAAGAAACGAATCAATGTTATCACAAGATTTTCTTTTATTCAACACATCCCTAAATACTATTTGAACAACATAGATCGGTTACTCTAACTAGTAACAGGGATTTACAATCCTTAAGGCTACACCATAGACGTCTATACTAACTATCTAACTAACTAATACTGTGTACACACACTTTTACTAGACTCTCATTGGAAGCCTACGTTTTCTGGATGCTAAAACTATGTGTCTATGATCTCTTTATATAGAGAGATCATGACTTACAAAGGAAGTTAACATAAAGATATAAGACACGTAAACTTTTAAACCTTAAGAAATATCTTCTGTTATCTTTATCTTCTTAAGGAGATCTTATAGAATCTTCATCTTTTGAATCTTTGACCACATCATCCATAATTCTCCACCAGTTGTAGATTTCCCAGTACTGACAGTTAGTCCTTATGTTTCATTCTTTTATTTAATTTGTCTCATCAAATCTATGAAATCCTAACATCTTCCCCCCTATTTGATGATGACGAAAACAAACAATGTTCTTCATGAACTTCATCATAAAGCCTTTATCAAAGCTTCCCCTGAAGTTGATATCATTATCTCCCTGAATGAAAACAAACTTCCCTTAAGTTAGATTGCCTTGTGTACCATGGGCACCACAAGGATCTACAAGTTGAAACCAGTTAAATAAATCTTTCCCCTTTTTGGGGTCATAATCCAATAGGAGACTTAAAATGTAAGCAAATTGATCTTAACCACTACGAAAACCCAATATCATAGTTCTAATCCAAGCACACACAAATCCTCAAATTACCCACCATTAAGCACAATAAGAAAAATGAACTTGAGTAGTAGAAACTCACACTAGCAGTAGTAATAATGACTAGCAGTAGTAAAAACCTTCACCTCAATGTCACATGTAAATGGTTAAACATTTTAACAATAAGCTTCCCCTGAAACCCATATGTTAACCATTTCTTGAATCTTCAATTCTGTAGGCTCTATGTAATGGTATGGCATAGATTCCCCTTATAGACAATGACCGGAGCCGAGTAAAGTTGAAAATGAAATTTATTCATTATAGAAGAAAGTAAATGAGGATGGGAAGAGTGTGTGTGTTTGTTGAGAGAAAAGAGGAGAAAAACACACACACACACTTTACAAAAGTGAGCTTCACCCCTCCATGGAAGTATGGAGGGGGTATTTATAGTCTCGGGCTTTACTAGCTAAACTAACCCGACACGACTATAAATGATAAATGTAATTCCAGATAAGTCACCTATATTAGGGCTAACTATCTTCCCCTAATATTGTGATCTTACGAATTACTTACAATGTTCCTAACAATACAAAAAACAACGAAAATATAGTCTCCCCAAGCGCTTCCACAGCTGAAGTTGTCTTCTGAGTTCTCCTCGTCTTAAAACTTGTATTCCAGCCTGGATCTTCATTGTCTTTACTTGTTCTTGAACCATTGTAGTATGCATGAGTTGGATTAACTTCCCCCCAATCCATGCAGCATGTCTTGAAAAGCTTTCTTCATAGACTTTCCTTTTATGGCGAAGTTTCTGAATCGCTTCCCCCCCAAACGCAACATCCGTATCTTAAGCAATTCTGAAATTTGATGTAATCTTGACCAAATCTTCTACCTGTCATTAACGTGCACACGAATTTTGTAGAAGTCAAACCACACCAACTATACCACTGCTTCTTGTCATTAGGGCTTGTTAAATATTCGTTCGGGGGTGCAGCGGAGAAATCGGGGGAACATGCAAGAGATCAGCAACAATTCTTCTCACGCATGCAGAATACTTCACAAACCATACTAAGTGAAGTAGTATAAACTACTTCCCCCTGGAAGTTGACCTGATAACATCAAAGTATCAAAGTACACGTATTCCCCCATGATGGTTTTGAACTCTCGGAAGCATCATTGACGTGTACGCCCATATACACGAGAAGTTCTTGTCATAAGCAACAATCTTGAAAAGTTATGAAAGACATTGAAGAACTTTGAAAGATTTTGCTGAGACTGTGAAGTATCATTGACGTTCAGTAGCTTTAAATATCCCGTGAGAGTTGCTGATCACATCTCAACCTTATACTCTCTGGCTAACTTACCAACCTCGTATTCTGTCGGCTATTGCTGTGACCACTGGGTGAAGTAAACCCGATATACCAAACTTGAAAATGAAGTAACATTCCCCAAATTTGTTACTTAAGCTTGCACTGTTGTAGATTGAAGAACGGTGCAGAGGAAAGCCTCTAAGTACCATATACCCAACATCAAAAGTATAATTAGTACATTACCTCTTGAAATTATCCACATCGGCTTCTGCGTGTGACACTGAGTACTACAATGTAACTCCCTTAAGTGATAGTTATCCAGGTCTTCACCCAACCGCCCCTTGACTTCTAGTAACTAGATAATTCAAGTCTCAATCATAACTGTATACGTTCAAGCAAGTCATCAATCGATAGATTAGGTTTAAGGAAAGGGGTAGAAAATAAAAGGAAGTCTCAATGATGAAATAAGTAGACACCTCTGTGAAACCCACTTCAAACTTAAATAAGGGATACCAAATAAACTCCGTGATCACTTGACATTTGAATCCAAATCTTTAGCCATTTTGACGTTTTAGTGAATCTTATTCGGATTGTTTTTAGTGTTATGTATCGTGTTTGTTATGTTGTTGTTTGTTAACGGATATCGGGCTTAATAGATTATCATAAGCACGGCCCGTCCAAGTAATAAACCCGGTCATGTATACTTTTGCCCGACAAGAGAATGTTTTAATACCCGGCACAATCCGATAACATAAGTCCAAGATGAGATGTTGTGGTTTGATGTTGTTAATTGGTTGTCCTTTTAAGTTCAAGTATGTAAATTAAGCCCTTGAGAGTTGTGAGTTAATGGTCCAAAGATTGTCAATGTAAAGCAAATCTCAACTCACAAAACGCAATCATGAACTAGACAAAACGCAGTGAAGAGCCTTAGGCAAAACGCAGTCAAATCTTGAGGCAAAACGCAGTCAAGAAATGAAATGGACAGAGTCTCCCCTAGGCAAAACGCAATAAGGGTCTTCAATTAGGCAAAACGCAGAGGCAAAACGCAACCTTTCATAAACCAAAACGCAGAGCCAAAACGCAGGAACCAAAACGCAGAACCAAAACGCAGGAACCAAAACGCAGGAACCAAAACGCAATAGGCAAAACGCAGGACCAAAACGCAATAGGCAAAACGCAATACCCAAAACGCAGAGGCAAAACGCAATAACCAAAATGCAGAGCCTAATAAGACAAAACGCAGTACGTTGTCCTTCACAAAATGACAAACCGCAGTACTTTCTCTGACAAATCGCAGGAAGCAAAACGCAACCCGCAAGCAAAACGCAATCAAGAACACCCTTCATATAGACAAAACGCAGCCAAGAAAAAATCTTCAAACTTTCTTGTAAGCCACGAAATGATGTTAAAACTACCAAGTAATGATGCAAGGGATAGTTCTAAGCCCGAAAGTACAAGTCTTTAACATCTTTAACCACAAACAAAGATCAAATCTTGATTTTTCTTGGTATATTTTTCGAACAAAAAAATGAAAACAACACCACGAATACATTACACCCCCGGTTAGCTCTGATGCCAATTGTTACCCATAAAGATTCACATAACAAGGGACGATCCGGAGGTCGGGGAGGATTAAACAAATAAGTTGCCATTGATTATTTAGTGAAAGAAAGGGAAGATGTGTGTTTTGTAGAGAGAGAAACACACACCTTATTACAAGTAAAAATGAATCCTCTTACCCCTCCATGGAAGTATGGAGGGGATATATATAGGTCTTGACTCTCTAAACTATCATAACTAGACATTTTAGGTCCCTGTAAGTCTTGCCTATTTATACTAATGTAATTCTATATTAGCCGACATATTTTAAGGCTAACAAAGGATGACCAAGATTTCTAAAGAACATGCTATGGTCAGTTACATCAAAAAGCAGAGGAGAATAAATCACAAAGATTATCAAAACTGCTTATTTGCCTGTTTTTTCTCACAAATAGAATCCAAGAAGGTGACATAAGCTTTGACAGATCCAAGCTGGATAGAGGCAATGCATGATGAGTTGCCATAGTTTAGATTGCAGAAGGTTTGGAGATTGGTTGATTTACCTAAAGGCAAGCATGCCATTAGAACAAAATGGGTCTATAGAAACAAGAAAGATAAGAGAGGGATAGTAGTTAGAAACAAGGCAAGACTGGTTGCACAAGGTTACACCCAAGAATAAGGCATTGATTATAATGAGGTTTTTGCTCCTGTTGCTAGGATAGAAGCAATAAGGTAATTTTTGGCCTATGCATCATTTGTGGGGTTTATTGTGTACCAGATGGATGTAAAGAGTGCCTTTTTATATGGTACTATTAAAAAGGAGGTGTATGTGTACCAACCTCCTGGTTTTGAAAATCCACAATTTCCTGACAAAGTTTATAAGGTAGAAAAAGCTTTATATGGTCTCCATCAAGCTCCTAGAGCCTGGTATGAGACTTTGTCTACCTACTTATTGGAAAATGGATTTAGAAGAGGCACTATAGATAAGACTCTATTCATCAAGAAGGACAAATATGATATCCTGTTAGTGCAGGTGTATGTTGATGACATCATCTTTGGATCTATAAAGAATTCTTTATGTGTTGAGTTTAAGCAGATGATGCACAAGTGATTCCAGATGAGTTCTATGGGGGAGCTCACTTTCTTCTTAGGGTTACAAGTAAAGCAAAAAGATGATGGAATCTTCATCATCCAAGACAAGTATGTGGCTGATATATTGAAGAAGTTTGATTTTGTCACAATGAAGACAGTAAGCACTCTAATTGAGACTAACAAGGCATTGCTTAAGGATGAAGAAGCTGAGGATGTGGATGTTCATTTATACAGATCAATGATTGGATCATTAATGTACTTGACAGCTTCTAGTCCTGACATAATGTTTGCTGTTTGTGCTTGTGCTAGGTTCTAAGTTACTCCTAAAGTCTCACATCTTCATGCTATGAAGAGGATCTTTAGATACGTGAAAGTTCAACCTAAATTAGGCCTTTAGTATCCTAGGGATTCACCATTTGACTTGTAAGCTTTTTCTGATAGTGATTATGCTGGAGCTAGCCTTGACAGGAAATCCACAACAGGAGGTTGTCAATTTCTTGGCAAAAGGTTGATTTCATGGCAATGTAAAAAGCAAACTATAGTTGCCAAGTCCACTACTGAAGCAGAGTATGTTGCTGCTGCTACTTGTTATGGATAGGTGTTGTGGATCCAAAACCAGATGCTTGATTATAGGTTCAATTTCATGAACACCAAGATTTACATTGATAATGAAAGCACCATTTGTATTATGAGGAATCCAGTGTTTCATTCTAAAACCAAGCACATTGAAATAAGGCACCATTTCATCAGAGATTCTTATAAGAAGAGGCTCATTTAAGTGATTAAGATACATACATATCACAATGTTGCAGATCTTCTCATAAAGGCATTTGATGTTAGCAGGTTTAACTTTCTGATTGCTAGCATTGGATTACTTAATCTCTGACGATGTGTTTGTTAGACTAATGATTAATATAGTTTGGAGATAGTATTAAAGATAAATTTGAAAATAAAACTGGTAGTTGTAAGGTAATGTTGCTAGGCAGGATTTAGTACTGTTAGGCAAAAGTTTATACTGCTAAGTATAATTAATACTGCTAGTTATACTTAAGACTACTAGTTCAAACTATTAGTCATAATTAATACTGTTAAACAAGAAAATACTTTGGATTGTGTATTTTTGGTTTTGGACTAACATTTGCAGGCTAAGCATATTGAGTACATGGTATTGAATGCTTCACCTATGAAGTATTAATTGAGGGGAGGCTAATAATGTCAATATTCAGTCAAGAATGGATGGAAGGACATGTAACATCAAACAGAAGTGTGTGAAGAGTCAAACACCTAGGCAAGCCAAAAGAGGTCGGGACACTAAGATACCTCAGTCTGGTGGTCCCCCTGAAAAGGTTGGTGATGAGGCTATCCATAAGGAGTTGGGTGACAGAATGGAAAGGGCTGCCACTACTGCTTCTAGTTAAAAAGCAGAGAGCAAGACAGTTGGTAAAATCAATAGTGACCCAATCCATGGGCAAACACTTAAGAGCAAGTCTTAGGGAACTGGTTCAGGTAGTGGTCCCAGGTGCTAAGATACCATATTAGGGGTGTAGATGCTCAAACTAGGTTTGAGACTACATCTAAATAGTCCAATGACTCACCTCTCTCAAAAATTCACACACTTAGAGTGGATAGGACAGCATGAAACTAATGGAATTGATGGAACATTGTACATAACTGTCTGAATTGGTGAGCTTAAAAGAATTGAGAGAAAGCAAAAACAGACAAAGAGAAATTGTGAGCTCAAAAGAATAGAGAGATTTGTGAAATAAAAACAAAAAGAGTGAATTGGTGAGAAAAAGAAATGAGAGATATAGTGAGCTGAAAAACAGAAAGAGAGCTTGTGAGAATCTAAATTTATGATGGAAATGCTTGTTGGAACAAAATTGGAGTTGATACTGCCAGGCATAAACTTAATACTGCCAGTACTAAGTTAGTACTGTCAGGCATATCTTAATACTGCTGAGTAAAGTTAATACGGCTGGCTTAATTCTAGTATGTTCAGGCTTAAACTTAGTACTGTTGTTGACGTGAGTACTGTTTGAGCATAATAAGTTCATTAAATAAAATAGCCGGTTGAGATATTTCCGCAACTACTTTGCTTTTAGGTTACTTGATCTTGGATAAATCTTGAACTTTTCTTTATTGTATCAAAATTTCTTCATGATAAATAGTAATTTTATTCAGTAGTCCGATCAAAAAACTTAAGTTATCTCTATGATCTTAACTTACCTTTATCAAACACACATACTTCATCCAGCGAATATAATCAGAAACCACTACTTTAACTTTTCTCAACTCGATGGCGAATTTCGGACTTCTCGTGTTCAAACATAATACAAGGTCGTCTTAAGAACCACAAGGGAGTGCTGGATTTTTCATCAGATAGTGGATTTTCTCAATTCTACTCACCGTTAGTGGTATGCTCTCACTGAAAATATATCGTTCTATGTTTCATCATCCATTAGTTTGGCAAAACTGCTTTCTGCAAGCACATCTGAGATGTGAGATGGAAATATTGCTACCATTGAAGGGTGAGTTAAGACTGTTATTGAAGTCATCTATAAGGAGGCATCTAATGTTAGAAGTTTTGATGGTATTAGTACTTTCACCTAATACTAAAATTTTTAGGCAACTTGCTCTTTTTGGGTATGTGTACATGATGATAGATTAACTTTTCAAAATAGACACTTTTCCCCTCAGTAGAGGTTTTTGATCCATACCATCCTTCATTGTTTGAGTGCTAAGAAAACTGCTTAGGATCAATTTAGTAGCAACATAGCCACTGGTATCATTTGCTTGGCCACATACAGAACTTTTAATTTTTCAAAATTAATTTTTGATGGCATGGTGAAAAACTTGGATAATCAGTCTAAATTTTTAATGTATCCAAGATTTATACAAATCTTTTTGAACAAGCACAAAAGACAGCTTCTACCTCACAAAAGAATTTATATTGCTCCTACTTTTACTCAAAAACTTTTTGGCAATATGAGAAGGATTTCTAAGGGTTATAATGGGGTAGACATTCCATTGTTTCCAACAATGCTTGTTCAGGCCTAATTTTTTAGGGTGAAGGATCAACAGTCCCAGTTGAGTCCCATCACACACCCACAGTTGCGCCATCAACCTCACCACCACATATTTCACCAATACTTAGGAGTCCTCTCAGGACAAGATAACTAAGTTCCTTAGCTAGTTCTCCCTACCTCTTTACCAATGTTGCAGATCAGGCTGCATCTACAAGTATGGATGTCAGGACATGGAGGGGCTGCCACTACTGTCACTAGCTTAGATACAGGACAGGGCAGTGGTAACATTAATAAGGCCCCATCCATGCCCTATGATTTACCTCTCCCAAGAGGTCACACACTTGGAAGTGATGAGGGCAGAATGCAACAACATGAATTGATGGATTTGGTTACAAAATGTCGATTGATGTGAGCTTGGAGACAGACTTAACGACAGATCAAAGCAAGTCTATGGTGATGCTTTTACTAAACTTAACAAGAAGGTAAAGAAATTAGAGCAGGACTTGTCATGACACGTCAAGCTAGAAGAGATCAAGAGTGGTTATATCTATTGATGTAGAGGGATTTAGGGGGTTTTACTAACAAGGGAGGATGATTGAAGAAATTATACTGCTCAAGGGGAGGCACATACTCAACAAGATCAACCTGAAGATCACTTGAGAGTTCTTAGTGCAGCTAAGGTTCTTGCAGATACAGCTAGAAAAAGAAGGGAAGTTGTAAATGTTCAATCTTATACTAGAAGAAGGAGGGCAGTTAGTACTGGCAATGGTGAAATTAATACTGCTGAAGAATCAGTTAGTACTACTGGTGTATCAATGCCATTTAGTGCTGCTGGTATGGTTCAAGAAGCCAGTACTCTTTCATCAGTTGCAACAAAGGATAAGGGTAAAGCCATTATGCAAGAGTTTAAGTCTCCAAAGCAGATGAAACAGAAAGAGCAGATTCAAATTAGCAGGGATGAAGAAGTAGCTCTAAAGCTACGAGAATAGTTTGATACAACAGAAAGACAAAGGATGCCTCAAGTGCATCAAGCAGCTCAGGGTTTTACAGATGCTGAATGGGATGATATATTGGCTAGGGTTGCAGTAGATGAAGATTTTGTTCAACAATTACAAGCAGGTGAAAAGTGCAGTGAAGAAGACTTACCAATGAAGCTTGTAGAACTTGTCAATCAAAGAAAGAAGTTCTTTGCTCGACAAAGAGCTGAAGCTAAGAGGAACAAGCCAATGACTCCTGCTCAACAAAAGGATTACATGTCAAACTACATCAAGAACCAAGAAGGAGGTTATTCTATTAAACAATTGAAGTCACTTTCGTTTGAGCAAGTTAAAGAAATTTTTGAAGCTACTATGAGGAGAGTACAATCTTTTGTGCCTATGGATTCTGAGTTGGAGGTTCAGAGATTGAAAAGAGCAGGTCAAGAAGTTTTAGAAAAGCCTGTTAAAAGATAAAAGATTGGAGAAGCTTCAGGATCAGGTGAAGAACATTCAGCAGAAAAGGAAAAAGAGCTATCACAAGAGGATTTACAACAAATGATGATGGTAGTTCCAGTGGAAGAAGTTTATGTTGAAGCCTTACAGGTCAAATATCTAATAATTGACTGGGAAATTTACTCTGAAGACACAAGAAGATATTGGAGAATTATCAGAGTTGGAAACTATATAGAAGCTTATCAGACTTTTGATGATATGTTGAAGAAATTTAATACAGATGACCTGGATAAGCTATGAAGTTTGGTTAAAGAAAGATCCAGTTCAACAGATCCTACTGATGATAAAGAAAGAACATTATGGGTTGAATTAAAAAGGTTATTTAACCCTGATACTGATGATATTCTGTGGAAGCTTAAGAGATATATGCATGATCCATTGACATGGAGGTTATATGATACATGTAGTGTTCACCATGTATCTACTGACAGAGGACATGATATCTTCATGTTGGTTAAGAAAGATTATCCACTGACAAGAGGGCTTTTGACTTTGATGTTGTGTAATAAGCTGCAAGTGGATCAATATTCAGAGATGGCAGATGAGCTTTTAAGGAAAATTGCCATACTAGCAAACAGACCAAGACAGTAAAGTGTTTGGAAGCATCCTCTCAACACAGAAGGTTTAATTCAAAAACTTGATGATTTGAAGGTAAATCACAAGTTTAGGGAAGGATTGGTATCAGAGACATGTCCTTAAGAAACTAGTTCACGTAGTGGTCCCAGGTGCTAATAGACCATATTGGGGGTATAAATGCTCAAACTAGGTTTGAGACTATATTTAAATAGTCCAATGACCCACCTCTCTCAAGAGTTTAATTGTAAAGATCGTTATAGACTCATCTAGGATATGTTTTACAGATAATATAAATATACAGCGGAATATAAAGAACAATATATTATCAAACAAGGTTTTTATTCTCATATGTTTCCACCTTGCCCCAATTCTATACCTTGGAGCTACTAACTAACTAACTATTAATCTAACTACTAACTAAACGTGTACACACACACATTTTTCTAGACTCTCATTGGGAGAGTTCTATGTTTTCTGGATGCCTAAAACCATATGCCTGATATCTCTTTATATACTAGAGATATCTAGGTTTACAAAGGATAAGAACAAATTACAAATGATAAGAACAAATAATATCTTCCTAACATATAATATTATTTTCTGTATCTTTATCTTCTTAAAGGAGAGCTCTGAAATGTCAAATCTTCCCTCTTTGAGAATTCTTCTTTTACATTTAAGTCCTTTTGTTTCGTTCTTTTATTCACTTTGTCTCATCAAATCATGAATCCCAACAATCTTCCCCTATCTGATGATGACAAAACAAACAAATTCATGTACGAACTTCATCATAAAGCCAAAGCTTCCCCTGAAGTTGAGATGTGATCATCTCCCTGAATGAAACAAAAACTTCCCCTTTCCTTTGTAACCTGCCATGTCACCACACATAATAAGCTGCAAATCATATCTCTGTAATCTTCTTCCCCTTTTTGTCATAATCAAATAGGGGTCTTCTGAAGATATGCAACTTGGATCATAACAGCTACAAATCATATACCACAACTACTAACCCATCCTTCTAATACTTAAATTGCCCACCATTACGCACAATAAGAAAAATGAATCTGAGCAGTAGAAATATAAACTAGCAGTAGTAATAATGATTAGCAGTAGTAACGAAACATTTCCCTTCAAGTGGTGCATGTATATAACCTGATGGATAAACATTTTGTCAATTAAGCTTCTCTTGAAACCCATATGTTTACCATCTCTTGAATCTTCAATTCTGTAGGCTCTAGGTAATGATTACTAATGAAGAAAACTAAGAATTACCAACTTGATGTAGAAGTAGAACAACCCAAACTTGTGTCTTATATCTTGTACTATCCACGTGACTTCGAACTCATAAATAAATCTATGAAATATAAGTAGATCGCAACCTCTGTTAAAATCCTCATCTTCTATGAGACACTAAGCACAACAAAGTAACTCCTTATAGTGATAGCAAAGACCTATTGTTAGATTTGACAAGTCTTCGTCACAATATTGAAAACACAAACAAGTTACCTCCAAGAGTTGTAAGCCATTTGAGATATGATAAGAACACATACCCAAGTAATTCCACTTCAACTTAAAATAGGTGATAATTAATCATCTTCGTAATCAATTAATCCAATAAATATGAGCCTTTAAACGTTTAAGAACATTTAAAATCATAACATGTTCCAAACAGTAGAAACCAAAACTAAATCAATCAAACTCTAAGACAAATCTAAATAAGCTTTGAATTGCTAAAACAGATTAAGCACTATGACAAATAAGAACTAATAAACAAAAACTTTAGAATAATAAGCCCTAGATTATAAGCTAAGCTAGATAGCAGTTTAGACTCAAAATGGACAGATTTCATGAAAACACAAATCAAACTTAAACTAAACTATAAACTAAATGCAATAAGCTAATACAAGACTAAATAAGCACAAATAAACAAAGAATAAGCAGAAATAAGCAGTTTATTAAACTGATCAAGAAATTAAGCTAAAAATAGAAAAAGAAAACATACATAGTCCTTTGCTCAAAACAAGGACATATAAATGCTCTAAAGAGCTAATCTACAACTCCAGCTTATTTTCATAAGCTGGTACAATCCTATAAGCCCATCCATTTCTGGCTTATCTTCCATGATTAAGCTTATAATGATTTTTGAGATTATTTAGGTGAAAGGCTTATTCAGTTAAGCTTTAGTAGAGCTTAACTGAATAAGCAATAGCTTATAGAGTAAATGAGAGCTTATTGAGCTTATTAAGTAACTTCCAAACACATTTTAGACGAAATTGCATAAAAGTAAAAACAATGATTCAACACAAAATTTAAAAGGAAACTGAAATTTTATTGATGATTAAGAGTTTACAAACTTTAAAATGAAATTACAATAAAGAAAAGACAATAAGCTAGAAATTAAGCTAAAAATTACAATAAAAGTTAGTTGTCTACAATGTGTGAATGCCTCTATTTATAGCGGGAAGAGGAAGGTTCTAGGCCATGAGGAGCGTTCTTCAGCTTCAATCCAAGCCTTTGAATCATAACAAACTTCCATCCATCTAGTTTGAGCCCTTGGATCACTTTCTATGTTTCTCAGCCAATAGGGCACCTTGGGATTACCAAGGTGTCAAAAATTAATGTCATTCATGTGCCACATAAGCCTTCTAGAAGAGGTCGTGCGTGGGAGAGAAGGATTTACATTGTGTTCTTGTTGCAGTTGTAAAAATGAAAAAGAAGGGAGGGAAGATAAATACTAATTTTGACCCGTGTTTATTATTTTGACTTGGACCTAGGTTAGACTTGGGCTTTGTTTATTACTTAGCCTGTTTTGATATGGATTGGATTTTAGGACTTAGGCTTTTGTTTTGGCAAAAGGGTTAGTATCATTCAAGTGTTGATGGGCTGACCTGGCCCATTAAATGGGTACGAGTTAGCCCATTAAAGATGAATACGTCCTCGGCTTTATTTTATCGCGCTCTTCTAATCTCGTGCTCGGTTTTATTCATTTTGGCTTTGTTTTTGTCCTTTTATGAATTTCTGTTACCTGCATAATACAATTAACAAAACACACATATACAATGTATTTTTCATGTATTTTTGGTCTTTTAAGCTCGTTTTGATAAAAAAAAATTGATATGTGATTAAACACATATCAAAATTCCCCCATACTATGCAATTATCGTGTCCTCACGCAATGTCATAAATACACGAATAAAAAACTAAAAATTTCAACCCCCCAGACTAATTACCTCAAAAAGTAGCTAAGTGTTCATCTAAGGGGATTAAGAAATTACTAGTTTTGAAACGCCCCGTTTTACCATTTCTTTTTTATTATTATTATTATTATTATTATTATTATTATTATTATTATTATTATTATTATTATTATTAAAGGAAACTGAATGTTTGACTTTCATTATTTAATCCTAACTTTTAGGATCACGGAACAAGAAACGCTTTTAAAAAGTGTCCAAAAGGATAAATTCATCGTCTTTGATTTTTCACCCGCCCTAAACCAAGCTTAGAAACGAAATCATTGTTAAATACAAGTTAAGATGCTAACACTACTCATAAATGCAAATTGTGTACGCATAGCTACTTTCCGCTCCCTTATTCCTAAATCCTCTAAGGATTTTATTTTTATTATTGGTGACAAATAAATTATGTCCTTATTCATATAAAGTAAACCCGGTTTAGACCATAATTAGTTTGAAATCATTTCCTAAAGAGACGATATGGTGAGAATAAGGTCCACATTAAGGTTCTAATTTCGCATGATTTAGGGGTTATCCTTTTTATTTCATCCGAAACAACTCAACTACGAGTCTAGAGACGGAGGCTTTATTTAGATAACCCCGGAGTCAAAATTTGGCTTTATTATTATTATTATTGCTACATTATTATTCCTTAGTCCTTTAAACAACTGTCACATCGGTATGCGAGCCGACCATGGTCTAGGAGTCTTATTTCGACCAGGAGATCCTCGGCCTCTTTGAAAACTGCCACATCGGTATGCGAGCCGACCATGTTCTAGTAAACTTTTATCAATCTCGGATTTATTATTCTTATTATTACCTGCACCCTTTAAACGACTGCCACAGTGGTATGCGAGCCGACCATGGTCCAGTGGTCTTATTTCGGCTTCGGTTTATTACATAATTATTATTATTATAGCCAAATTTCAAGTAGTGTGGTCTTTTAACTACATAGACAACGGTAGCGAGCCGTCAGGAATCGGTAGCCTATTTCCCCACAACACTAACAAAACCTCAATGTGTATCTTACTTTCATTAGAAGGAATCTCTATGAAGAGATTTAAACTAAGAATCACAAAAACCAAAGTAACTTTATTTATTCGATAATTATATATCGTTTATTAAACTAGTGGGAGCAAAAAGCGACAATTAACCTCTATGAGCTCTAAAAAGATCCAACTACTCCATTCTTAGCATCTAACTTATATTCAACTCTATTATTTTTCGTTCTTCGCAAATTTAAAATCTTTAATAAAAGTTCCGCGAATGCTTAGTCTAATAAAATCAAGCTTTGCATATTTAAAGTCTATTATTGAAACTTGCAAACTCTTAACTTTTTCAAGCTAGAATTCGCGTTTTAAAGCTTCTTGTATAAAAGACTAGCAAAAGCTTTAATTCATATAGGTTAAGGGGCAAGCTAGAGCGCAACATGCTTGATCAATCCAAAATTTATTCTTGTTCTCACCATCAGAAAGTCAAAAATTCGTGTCAAAACACTTATTTTATTTTTGAAAAAAATAATAATTTTGGCATAAAATCACAAATTTTTTATGGCAAAACGGGGTTACGTAAAGACAAAGCAAAATGCAAGCAAGATCAAATCGATAGAAACCTCACCATACTAGAACTAAACATTGTCCTCAATGTTTAAAGGGGTCTCTACGTAAATCTAAAGCCGTTTATTAATTATGCTAATAGATAAACGTTGATCAATAAGATCTTAGGATATCGGATTCCCATATATAAGCATGCTAAGGATTGAAGCTCGAGTAAACGATGGACAAAAACCACGAGTACGAGAGTCTTCATAATCCGAGGCAATCCTGACATAAAACACAAGCCACGAAACACGAGAAAAGAAGAGGCGAGCCTCCTCACGTCACACTTATTAGAAAATAGAAAAAGAAGATAGAAACACGGGTTGCCTCCCGAGAAGCGCTTGTTTTTGTTAATCGAGTCACGAGCCTAACTCGACCCCGAATTTAGTGGTCCATGGGGAAGGTTTGGAGATCCGAGACAACCATAGGTGGTATGTCCCCTCCAAAATAATGTTTGAGTCTATGACCGTTCACCTTGAAGTTTGGTCTGTCGGTTTGAGATAACTCGATGGTACCATAAGGGAAAACTTGAGTAACGGTGAACAGTCTGGTCCAACGGGTTTTGAGCTTGCCTGAGAAGATCTTTAATCGAGAATTGAATAGAAGAACTCGATCATCAACGTTGAAAACGCGGTTCTTAATCTTAGAGTCGTGAATCTTCTTCGTTTTCTCTTTGTAGATTAAAGAGTTCTCGTAGGCTTGATCCCGGAGTTCATTTAATTCATTCATTTGAACTTTC
>BQNB010065910.1:0-24770 GCA_026074375.1 Tanacetum coccineum | reverse complement strand
AAATATGTAAGTTGTAAAAGACCATGATCCGGGGTGATATTCTTTGAGCCAATTGTACCAACCCCTAAAGTCTACCCTCACGGCGAGAACGCGGAATACCAATATTGTCAATACCTTTCAAATAGTCTATGCAAAATTCAACCACCTCCTCGGTGGCGTATCCTTCAACAATACTACCCTCAGGGCGAAACCTATTCCTTACATACTTTTAAGACACCCATATATCTCTCAAAAGGGTACATGAAATGTAGATGCATGGTGTCACACCCTCAAACGGGGCCTGAACGGAATGAGTGTCCGAGGGCGTGACGTCATTGCATACATCGCACAAGATCAAGTAAACGACCTTTATATCGATGTTTGATAAAACATAACTCGTCGCTTTGGATAAATCAAATTAAGTCTTACAATATTATTACCATAAACGAAATAGTTTTAGCGGAAGCTTAAGGAAAGTGAAGCGGAATCATAACATGTTTTTAAGACAACGAGTATTTAGGATTTAAGATAAACATTCTTTAAAGACACCCAACAATGCATGCAACATCAAATAGCACCTCAAGAACAATCCAGCTAAGCACCTGAGAAAACATGCTTAAAACAGTCAACATAAAGTTGGTGAATTCATAGGTTTGAATTGATGTAAGGTTGGACCACAAGATTTTAAAAGTGATGTGACTATTATAACAGATACAATATCACATGAAAAGTATTTACGTTGCGCTAAGCTCATGACACCGATGCTAAATTAGGAGATACATATAATATGCAAGTGATGATATTGCCCTACAGATGTCTGACCAAGACACCTCAAAGAATTCCCGACATGAAATATATCCGTTTGTTCATCGACACAGAAACAAGTAAGTGCTTGCTTACTCGGATAGGGATAATTAGTCCCAAATAGATCTATTTATAACATTCACGCTTACTTAACCAATCCCATTGGTCATAGGTAATTAACGGTTCATGATGGTTCGGGCATGATAGTGGTCTAATCGCTACTTAGGCAACACGTAAACAGGAAATGATAACTAAAAACACTTGTGTCCAAAGTTTAAAACAAGCAATGTTTCTCACCCCAAAGTTGTAAAACATTTATTCAAAATGAGTAAAACGTGGGGCTATGAACTCACCTTATAGCGATGAGCAATTGATAATCACGTAAGAGAAAGATGGTACACAATCCTAGCCGTCACCTAAAGGAATGACGCGTCTTAGGACCAAGGTATGATATACAAAACTAGAAGCGAAACGCTTAACAAAGTGAAGGCATCCATATATGTTTGTGTCTTAGTTTGTTTAAGAAAACACGATCACATGAAAGTGTAAAGTGACATTAAATCCCGATGGTTATCCAAAAGTTACCCGTTTTAGAAAGTTTCTATTTTAGGAAAGTTAAGTATTTTTGAACGTTAATACCGTCCCCTATATTTGTTAGTTTCCATATCTCCAAAAGTGCGCTAACGAAACCTAAACGTCTACTTTTCACATCCATCTCGCTAAAATATACCAAAAGTTACTATTTTTAGAAGTTTTTCATTTTAGAAGTCCCGACACCCCGAACGTTAACGATGTCTAATAATAAAAGTTGTTAAGTCCATTTCGTGCCTAAACACTCTAAGGTTTTCTAAACGTCTAAGTTTCTATTTTTATTTCGCCAATAGCGACTTTACGTTATTTACAAACTTTCCATTTTTAGAAATCTCAAACGCCATCCCGACAATATGTTTATGACCTTTCTAATGTTTCTACTTAATATACTATCATTACTATATGTTTCGCCAATGTTTTAAAACCTCAAAAGTGTCCGAAAATGTCCGAAAACCTAATTTACTATTCACATCAGCAACCTCATTTATTATTTTTCCGAAAAGTGTTCCAAAATTCATTTCGCCATAACTTGAAAGTTTTAAATCCGCTTTTAATGTTCGATATATTAAAATCTATCTATACGAAATAAGCTCTCTAAAAACTACTTTCTTGACTAATGAAAACATTTTTAAGTCGCCCAAAACATTAAAACAAAACCGGATCAGCAACCATATTTTTCGCAAATGCTCCCAAAACTCCTCCAAACTTCACAATAGTGCCTATTCTAACCTAGTCTCGTTCACTACTAAACCAACCAATGTTTCCCCATCAAAACCACAATCAATACTAACCTAATAGATTTCTATTTTTGCAACACTCATGATCACTCATACTCACAACCAAACCTTTTGTAAATTAAAGAACCATAAAACAATACTAGTTTATGTTTTAACTTATTTATTTTCAAAAACCACAAACACATAAGCCTTAACCTTGCATAAGAACCATAAAAAAATCACAAGAGATGGAATAGAACACTTACAAGAATAAGATGAGTCAAGAAACACACAAGATCTAACCCAAAATCCTTAGATCTATAAACCTCAAATAATCTTGCAAAACCCTTTTGAAATATCAAAACCCTAACTCTTGAAATCTTTAGAAAACAATAATCAAACCCTTGGAAAACCCTTAGATATGATTAGAAATGATCTTGGAATGAATGAATCTTGATAGAAATCAAAACTATAAAAAGTATGTGTGTGTGTGTGTGTTTGCTGTGAGCAAGAGAGGAGAGGAAAGAGAGATGAAAGCTTTGGTGGCTTGTAAGAAATGAATGAATAACCTAGGTGAGATATAACAAGCCTTATATAGGGACAAACTAGGGTTTAGGATATTTTGTGAGCCAAGACTTATCGATAGATAGAGATTAAAAAGGCTAAGTGACCAACACACACCAAGAGTGTGTGTGGTGGTGGGTTCGAACGCAAGGAGACAAGGGAGGTTCAAGCTTGTTCACTAGCCACTTAATTAAATCAAGATTCCACATTTTAGTAGTAGTGGAATTTTGGTCCAAGGTTGAGCTAGAAGACAACACCATGTCCCATGCATGGAGCATGCTTCCAAAACATCACCATCTTTGCATGTGAGGCTTGAAATTCAAAATAAAGTAGAAAGATTCCACTCCATTTAATTAAGAGTATGTTTGTGCGTGTGATTTGAGTAGAGGGGAGGGAGACCACGAAAATTTTGACTTCTATACTCGAGATATACGATAACTAGAGTTTACACGAAAAGATTATGGTTTTCCGTCCAAAACGCGAAAAACGTAAATAATACGCTAAACCGTAAAAATAAATATCAGGAGTGAACGTAAACCACAAAACACTTAGAAAAGATAAAATAATGCATATAAGATCTAGGCTAATCAAAATTCAAAGCCGGAACGCGTCCGATGACGTTTTTCAGATTTACACGGGATAACCTCTAGGTTTTAGGTTAAATTCAAACGTAACGGATAAAATTCTAAATAATGATCAGAATATTTTAAAATATTGACCTGAAATTTACGGGGTGTGACATCCTTTCCCTGTTATAAGAGCTTTGTCCTCAAAGTTTAAGACGTTGATTCAGACGTAGGTTTAGGTTTAGCGAAGATATGGGGGTATTTCTTCTTCTTTTGGTCTTCGCGTTCCCAAGTGAATTGAGGACCTCGATTTAAATTCCAACACACCTTAACAATAGGGATACTACTTTTTTTCAACTGCTTCACTTCGTGTTCCATGATCTCGAACGGTTCCTCGATAAAATTTAACTTATCGTTGATCTGAATTTCATCTAATGAAATAGCAAGCGGTTCGTTAGCGTAACACTTCTTCAAAGTAGAAACATGGAAAGTGCTATGAACACGACTTAATTGATCTGGGAGTTCAAGTCTGTAAGTAACTGTTCCAACCTTAGTGAGTACCTTAAATGGTCCAATATAACGAGGGTTCAACTTTCCCCATTTGCCAAAACGTATCACCCCTTTCCATGATGACACTTTCAACATGACCATAACTCCAACCTGAAACTCCATGGGCATACGATTCTTATCGGCTAAACTCTTTTTCCTATCACGAGCGGCTTGAATACGTTTCTTGATCTGAAAGATTTTCTCAGTTGTTTCATGAACAATTTCCGGGCCAGTGAGCTGAGCGTCTCCAACCTCAGCCCAACAATGGGTGATCGACATTTACGACCGTATAGAGCCTCGAACGATGCAGCTTTGATACTCGTGTGATAACTTTTGTTGTAAGAAAACTCCACCAAAGGTAGGTGTCTATCCCATCCATTCTCAAAATCAATCACACAAGCTCGCAGCATGTCTTCCAAAGTTTAGATGGTCCTTTCACTTTGGCCATCGATTTTCGGATGATAATCCGTACTCATATCCAATTGAGTACCTAGAGATTTGGTTAGCGATTGCTAGAAGTGAGATGTAAATCTGCCATCTCGATTAGAAATAATCAAAACTGGTACACCATTCTTTGAGACAACTTCCTTTAAGTATTGTCTCGTCAACTTCTCCATTGAGTCATTTTCCTTCATTGGCAAGAAATAAGAGGATATTATGAGTCGGTCAACAATTACCCAAATTATATCCTGACCAGTTGACGTCTTTGGCAACTTAGTAACGAAATCCATAGTAATGTTCTCCCACTTCCATACTGGGATCACCGGTTGAACCAATAGACCGGATGGTTTTTGGTATTCAGCCTTGACCGTAGCATAGGTCAAACACCTACTGATATAGGTGGCAATCTCAGCCTTCATATTCGTCCACCAATACAACTCCTTTAAATCTTGATACATCTTGTCCGATCCAGGATGTATTAAATATTTTAACTTATGTGACTCATGCATAATCACTCCTCTTAAATTACCAAGATTAGGTATCCAACTTCTTCCATTTTAAAACTAACGTTCTATTAGCATGCGGCTCTAGCTTCTTAATTATTCCACCCAAATCCTCAGTTCCATAATTTTCCTCCTTTCCTGCCTTATTTTGAGCCTTCAGAATTTCCACAAGAAGATTCAAACCAACAGTCATAACCAAAGCTCGAACTTGTAGTGGCTTAATCCATTCCTTTCGGCTCAAGGCATCCACCACCACGTTCGCTTTTCCCAGATGATAACGAATCTCATAATCGTAATCACTCAACAACTCTAACCATCTACGTTATCTCATGTTCAACTCCTTCTTATCTAGAATATGTTGAAAACTCTTATGATCAGTAAACACAACGCACTTCGTGCCATACGAATAATGTCTCCACATCTTAAGATCGAACACCACAACTCCCAACTCTAAATCATGTGTCATGTAATTCTTCTCGTGGATCTTGAGTTGGTGGGATGCATAAGATATGACTCTCTCTTTCTGCATCAACACCGCGCCTAACCCTTTGTAAAAAGCATCACAATAAACCACGAAGATTTCACTTCCTTTCGGCAATGCCAAAATTGGTGAACTACACAACTTCTGCTTCAATGTTTGAAATGCAGCCTCTTCCTTATCACCCCAATCAAATTTCACGCTCTTCTGAGTCAATTTGGACATAGGTTTAGAAATCTTTAAAAAGCGTTTAATAAACCTTCGATAATAACCAACAAGACCTAAAAATTGATGAATCTCTGTCGGAGTCTTAGGCGATGCCCAATCCCTAATTGATTATATCTTAGTCGGGGCCACATGAATGCCTTCTCTATCAATCACGTGATCGAGAAATTGTACCTTAGAAAGCTAGAATTTGCATTTTGAAAACTTGGCGTACAATTCTTTCTTCTTAAGTAACTCCAGAATTTTCTTAATATGTCCTTCGTGTTCCACTTTGTTCCTGGAGTAGATCAAAATATCATCTATGAACACGATAACAAATTTATCCAAGAATGGCTTGCACATCCGATTCATTCAATCCATGAATACCGCCGGTGCATTTGTCAATCCAAAAGGCATTACTTGGAACTTTTAATGACCATAGCGAGTTCTAAACGCCATCTTTGGAATATCCTCATTACGAACTCTAAGTTGGTGATAACCAGACCTCAAGTTGATCTTCGAGTAGACACTTGATCCTTGCAGCTGATCAAACAAGTCATCGATTCTTGAGAGTGGGTATCAATTCTTAACAGTAAGCTTGTTCAGTTCATGGTAATCGATATACATCCGCAAAGATCCATCTTTCTTTTTGACAAACAAGACCGAAGCTCCCCATGGTGAAGAACTCGGCCTTATAAATCCCTTGTTAGAAAGTTCTTGCAGTTGCGCAGACAGTTCTTGCATTTCCGACGGGGCAAGTCTATAAGGGCCTCGTGCCACAAGTGTTGTACCAGGGACCAAGTCAATTTGAAATTCAACTTGTCACGCAGGTGGCAATCTAGGAAAGTCTTCTGGAAAGACTTCTGATAATTTCCGTACTTTTGGCACGTCCTTTAATCGCTTCTCTTGCGACTTAGCTTCGTCTTCCTTCTTTGTAACTTGCGCCAGAAATACTTGACAACCATTCTACATATACTTTTGAGTCTTCGTACACAATATGATATTCAACGTTGATTTCTTCTTCTTATCATTCCTATCTCCTTGAATAATCATAATTTCGTCTCCAAAAGGAATACTCACTATCTTCTCGTCACAAACGATCACCGCATGATTATTCGCCAGCCAATCCATGCCGATGATGACGTCAAAACTACCGAGCTCTATGTCATTAAATCAATGTCGAACGGATGACCTAGTAATTCTATGGTACAGCCTCTAAGCATAGTATTTGTTTTGGCAATTCTTCCGTCAGCTAATTCGACATCATAACTAACGTCTAAGGTATCGGGGATTATATCAAGAAAGGTACCAAAAGTAGTCGACACGAAACTTTGATCGGCACCCGAATCAAATAATACAGAAGCATAATGGTTGTTGAGAAGAAACGTACCCGTGACAACGTTGGATCCCAGGTTTGCATCTCCTCTACCAATAGCATAAGCTTTCCCTCTAGCTTCAGGAATAACAAGCTTTTTCCATGGTTCTAATTCTTCAGTTTGGATCTATCCTTCTTGAAATGCCCTTGCCTTCCACATTCAAAACATGTGGTACTCCTTTGATTCACCACTGAGGCCCTCTGATTAACTGCCGTGGGAACTGTGGGCTTGCAATCCCTGGTCAAATGACCAATCTTTCCACAACTTCTACACTTTACAATGCATGGACCAACATGGTGTAACTTGCACTTGTTGCAAAGAGGGTGGGGTCCAACATAAACCCGACCTTTATTACCACCAGCTGTATAGGCCCTGGCCACATTCGATTCTCCAACATTCTGTCTCTTGAACGGGGTTGTTGTGCACGGTTGTCTCTTTGATTGCTCTCAAACTTTTTTTTCTCATCACTCCTAATTGCATAACCTTTCAACTTTTGGTCCATCAAATTGTTAGCCAATCGAATTGCATCCTGGAGTCTCATTGGTTCAGCAGACATCACATTCCCTTGAATGTTGCTAGGGAGACCTCCAACATACCTCCTAATTTGGTCTTCCTCTCCTGGAACCATTCTAGAACACAACAGAGTCAACTCTTGAAATCTTTGAGTATAAGCAGCCAAATCATTGTTCTTCATAATCAGGTTCCACAATTCAGTTTCCATTTTCTGTATCTCATTCCTTGGACAATACACTTCTATCATCAACTTCATAAGATCTCTCCATGTCATAGTAAACGTAGCATCAACTCCAATTGTCCTTTTGTGTGAATTCTACCAAGTTAATGCACTATCTAGCAAAGTGCAAGTGTCATACTTAACTTGATACACATGTGGACAATTGCTGATGTGGAACACTGTTTCTATCTTCTCAAACCATCTTGTCAAACCAACAACTCCTTCAGTCCCTTTGAAGTTTAGCGGTTGACACTTCACGAAGTCTTGATAGGTACACACACGAGCAACTAGTATAGCACCTCTACCATTCTCATTTGGATTTCCATTTCTGTTATTTCCTCCATCTCCATTTCCACCATTTCCATTATCGCCGTCACTGCCATTTTGGCTTTGATTTTCGGTCTCGAGAGCGTTAGCAGCACGGGTCGCCTCGTAGTTAGCCAATGCCTTAGCCACTCGTTGGGCAATGAGCTCTTCGATTGCTTCAGGGGTTATTTTGGAACGTGTGATAGTCATGTCCTAATCATAATACATAACACATGATGAGCTTCGAACGATCTTCGACGACTTACAACGGGAACTAAATACATAATACTAAATAAAATATAATAACAACACGTTTTGCCAAAACGTGTAAATAACAATATCGTGTTTAAGATGAACACACGATCGAATAGTAGAATAAGATTTCATATATATCTATTAAAATCGAGTTCGGTTACAATCAACCCATGACGGGGTACTCGATTTACAATATTCCTACTACTAACATTTAGACCTAACCATCAGTCTAATGTCCTACATAACCATGGTACTACCAAACTAAGGGCGGAATCTTAAACGCCTCTCAACAAACGACTCTAACCTCCCAAGTCTCCTCCGAGCATCATCATGATCCCTACGAATCTGGCAAAACTCCTCCTATGAAAGTGCCATGTGATGACGAAGTCTTTCAACCTGATCTCTCTCGATACACAACAAAGCTCGCACCCTTAGGTTCTCCTGCCCTAACCTCCTAATCCTATCAGTCAAACCAGCTCTCTCTCTCCGCTAGCCATCAACTAACCAGCCTCCAATTGTCTCTCAGCAGTCTTAAACTCAGTAATCCTATCAAGAGGAACCTCCGAAATGTAATGAACTATATCATGAAAAGTACCCTCAAGATTAGGAGCATCTCCTCTAGTGGACTCAGAAATACCACTAGTAACCAATGGATCTACTGTGATCTCCATCGTGCCTCCCGCACTAGCCTCTGCCTCAAACTCCTCTTCGTCCTCCCTAATATCACTAGCAGCAATCTTAACTCCCATACCTATACCATCCTCAATATCAACTCCAACTCCATCACTAATACCTAAATCTGCAATAGCCTATGCATCAACAGTGCAAATCTCCAAATGCTCCTCTCTGCTATCCTCGGTAAGTTTGAATCTCTAAACCTCTTGCGAGGTGGTAAAATGATCATACATGAGTAGGGCTATCGATCTCGAACAGAGTCGATGACGGTACGAAGTGGTAGGGGATCTAGCATCTCTTGTGAGAGGTCCACAAAATGTGAAGAGGAATCTAATGATCTCTCAAAGATGAACCAGGGATGACTCTGACATCGTCGTAGGTAAAGGAGTAGACAATGGTGCGACCATCACAACTAAAACAACTCACTATATCATGGGAGTCATAACCGGGGAATAAACCAACCTAGATGAAATGCAACTCTAGTCGATGGTCCCCTGAAGAGTCTGCGCTGATGCATCGCATCATGAAGAAGAACTGATGATGTGTCTGATAATGAATCTGAAGGTGAACCAGAAGACGTATCTGACTAAGAATTCAAAGAGAACCCCTAAAAGATGAGTCTGAAAGGTGAAATCTGGAAGAATGACGATCTGATGAACGATATAGATACAGGTTCTCCATGCAAGTCTATGAGCAGGAAAAGGTACAACTCTCTTGCCTTGCATCAACAGCGTACTCGGCCCGTTAGTAATCTTTTTGACATTATTCATTTGTTCTCTTAATATTTTAGTTATTAAAGAGAGTTAACTAATTATTATTCGATGGTTGCGGTAAGTCGACCGAAAGGAATGGCCTCCCCGGGTCGGATAAGAATCGCTAGCTATCGACGAATCCCGGATGGGGCAACAACAGGAGCAAGAGGAAACTCAGATGATGGTGCAAAAGTTTCATGAGGTGATGATCCTGACGGTTTGGAGATGTGACCCTGTCCCTCCCCTTTGAATCCATAGCATCATGAACAACAAGAGACTGATGCCTCTCAGGTCTCTGCTCAGCAGGCTCAGACTCACTATCCGCCTCTGAGTCATCAGGACACAAGAAGGGTGAAACCAATGGTAACTCTAGTGCTGGAGGTAAGGAATCCTCCGATGGATCAGGACCAGAAGAAGATGAATAATCCACCAAATCAAGCACTTTGGCAGGTGAGGTGACAAAATCTGCTCCCACCTCCGATGCAACTAAGGGATCAATAAGAACCTCAGGGATAACAGGGATAATGGCAGGAATAGCGCCAAAAAGAATCACTCGCGGGACATGAGAACCCACACTCTCCTCAGATGAATCTAACAAAATAAGAATAACAGAAGCTGCCATAACCTACACAAGCAAAAGTTTATATAACTCTCTTTATATGAACCATGCTAAGTGCGTGCAATGCCGAGAAAATAAGTATGATGCAAAATATGATATGGCAAAATGATGTATAAAGTAATTATGGAAATATGATATTTAATTTGTAATTATATATATATATATATATATATATATATATATATATATATATATATATACATATGTATATATATATATATACATATGTATATATATACATATATACATATATATACATATATATATATGCTAATATTATCAAATATATATAAGCACGTAAGAACACGTAGGATCACATACTGGTTATAACCAGACCTAGTATAAGCTACCTAGTTCACTATAACCTAGTTCTGATACCAATCTGTCACACCCCCAAACGGGGCCTGGACGGAATGAGTATCCGGGGGCGTGACGTCATTACATACATCGTACAAGATCAAGTAAACGACCTCTATATGGATGCTTGATAAAACATAACTCGTTGCTTTGGATAAATCAAATTAAGTCTTACAATATTCTTGACATAAACGAAATAGTTTTAGCGGAAGCTTAAGGAATATGAAGCGAAATCATAACATGTTTTTAAGACAACGAGTATTTAGGATTTAAGATAAATATTCTTTGAAGACACCCAGCAATGCATGCAACATCAAATAGCACCTCAAGAACAATCCAGCTAAGCACCTAAGAAAACATGCTTAAAACAGTCAACATAAAGTTGGCGAATTCATAGATTTTTAATTGATGTAAGGTTGGACCACAAGATTTTAAAAGTGATGTGACTATTATAACAGATACAATATCACATGAAAAGTATTTATGTTGCACCATGACACCGATGCTAAATTAGGAGATACATATAATATGCAAGAGATGATATTGCCCTACAGAGTCTGACCAAGACACCCCAAAGAATTCCTGACATGAAATAATTCGTTTGTTCATCGACACAGAAACAAGTAAGTGCTTGCTTACCTGGATAGGGATAATTAGTCCCAAATAGATCTATTTATAACATTCGCGCTTACTTAACCAATCCCATTGGTCATAGGTAATTAACTGTTCATGATGGTTCAAGCATGATAGTGGTCTAACCGCTACTTAGGCAACACGTAAACAGGAAATGATAACTGAAAACACTTGTGTTCAAAGTTTAAAACAAGCAATGTTTCTCACCCCAAAGTTGTAAAACATTTATTCAAAATGAGTAAAAAAATAAGGCTATGAACTCACCTTAGAGCGATGAACGAATGATAATCACGTAAGAGAAAGATGGTACACAATCCTAGCCGTCACCTAAAGGAATGACGCTACTTAGGACTAAGGTAGGATATACGAAACCAAAATCGAAACGCTTATCAACAAGAAGGCAAGTTTTAAGTTGCTTTTTTAGAAAACTTTCTATTTTAGGAAAGTTCTAAGTTTCAAGACGTTAATACCGTCCCCTATATTTTGTTAAATCCATATTTCCGAAAACGCTTTATCAATACCTAAAAGCCTAACTTTTACATCCGTCTCAACAACTTATCACAAAAGTTACTATTTTTGAACTTTTACACTTTTATAACATTCGGCATTCCACAATATCCTTTGTGACGTTTCTAATTTTTCCAATCAATACGCTAATGTTTCTATATGTTTCGCCAATGTTTTAAAACCTCAAAAATGTTCAAAAGTGTCTGAAAACCTAATTTACTATTCACATCAGCAACTTCATTTATTATTTTTCCAAAAAGTGTTTCAAAATTCATTTCGCCATAACTTGGCTGTTTTTTAAATCCACTTTTAGTGTTCGATATATAAAAATCTATCTATTCGAAATAAGCTCTCTAAAAACTACTTTCTTGACTAATGAAAACATTTTTAAGTCGCCCAAAACCATAAAACAAACCCGGATCAGCAACCAATTTTTTCGCAAATGCTCCTAAAACTCCTCCAAACTTCACAATAGTGCCTATTCTAACCTATTCTTGTTCACTACTAAACTAACCAATGTTTCGCCATCAAAACCACAATCAATACTAACCTAATCCTATCATTTCTATTGTTGCAACACTCATGATCACTCATACTCACAACCAAACCTTTTGTAAATCAAAGAACCATAAAACAATACTAGTTTATGTTTTAACTTGTTTATTTTCAAAAACCACAAACACATAAGCCTTAACCTTGCATAAGAACCATAAAAAATCACAAGAGATGGAATAGAACACTTACAAGAATAAGATGTGTACATAATAAGAAATACTAACTAGATATGATCCGGAGGTCGGGGAGGATGAAACAAATAAGTAGCCATATTATTAGTTGTAGAGAGACAAAGGAAAGATGTGTGTTTTCTAGAGAAAGACAAAGCAAAAGTGTCATGAGGTAATGATCCTGACGGTTTGGATAGCTTAGATGCGACCCTGTCCCTCCACCTTGAATCCATAGCATCATGAACGACAAGAGACTCATGCCTCTCGGGTCTCTGCTCAGCAGGCTCAGACTCACTATCCGCCTCTGAGTCATCAGAACACAAGAAGGGTGAAACCAATGGTAACTCTAGTGCTGGAGGTAAGGAATCCTCCGATGGATCAGGACCAGAAGAAGATGAATAATCCACCAAATCAAGCACTTTGGCAGGTGAGGTGACAAAATCTGCTCCCACCTCCGATGCAACTAAGGGATCAATAAGAACCTCAGGGATAACAGGGATAATGGCAGGAATAGCGCCAAAAAGAATCACTCGCGGGACATGAGAACCCACACTCTCCTCAGATGAATCTAACAAAATAAGAATAACAGAAGCTGCCATAACCTGCACAAGCAAAAGTTTATATAACTCTCTTTATATGAACCATGCTAAGTGCGTGCAATGCCGAGAAAATAAGTATGATGCAAAATATGATATGGCAAAATGATGTATAAAGTAATTATGGGTAGAGGGGAGAGAGACCACAAAAATTTTAACCTCTATACTCGAGATATACGATAACTATAGTTTACACGAAAGGATTACGGGTTTCCAGGGTTCCGTTTGATCAAAAACGCGAAAAACATAATTAATACGTTAAACCATAAAAATAAATATCGAGAGTGAACGTAAACCACAAAACACTTAGAAAAGATAAAATAATGCATATAATATCTAGACTAATCAAAATCCAAAGCCAGAACGCGTCCTATGACATTTTTTAGATTTACGCGGGATAACCTCTCGGTTTTAGGTTAAATTCAAACGTAACAAATAAAATTCCAAATAATGATCAGAATAGTTTAAAATATTGACCTAAAATTTATGGGGTGTGACATACTTTTCCTGTTAGAAGAGCTTTGTCCTCAAAGCTTAAGACGTTGATTCAGACGTAGATTTAGGTTTAACGAATAGATGAGGGTATTTCTTCTTCATTTGGTCTTCGCGTTCCCAAGTGAATTCAGGACCTCGCCTTGAATTCCAACGCACCTTAACAATAGGGATACTACTTTTTTTTCAACTGCTTCACTTCGCGGTCCATGATCTCGACCGGTTCCTCGATAAAGTTTAACTTATCGTCGATCTGAATTTCATCTAATGAAATAGCAAGCGGTTCGTTGGTGTAACACTTCTTCAAAGTAGAAACATGGAAAGTGCTATGAAATGACTTAATTGATCTGGGAGTTTAAGTCTGTAAGTAACTGTTCCAACCTTAGCGAGTACCTTAAATGGTCCAATATAACTAGGGTTCAACTTTCCCTGTTTGCTGAAACGTATCACCCCTTTCCATGGTGACACTTTCAACATGACTATAACTCCAACCTAAAGCTCTATGGGCTTACGATTCCTATCAGCTAAACTCTTTTGCCTATCACGAGCGGCTTGAATACGCTTCTTGTTCTGAAAAGTTTTTCTCAGTTGTTTCATGAATTATTCCGGGCAAGTAAGCTGAGCGTCGACCAACCTGAGCCCAACAAATGGGGTGATTGACATTTGCAGACCGTTAACAGAGCCTTGAATGGTGCAGCTTTGATACTAGCATGATAACTTTTGTTGTAAGAAAACTCCACCAAATGTAGGTGTCTATCCCATCCTTTCCGAAAATCAATCACACAAGCTAGCAGCATGTCCTCCAAAGTTTGGATGGTCCTTTCACTTTGGCCATTGGTTTGTGGATGATAAGCCGTACTCATATCCAATTGAGTACCTAAAGATTTGGTTAGCGATTGCCAGAAGTGAGATGTAAATCTGCCATCTCGATCAGAAATAATCGAAACTGGTACACCATTCTTTGAGACAACTTCCTTTAAGTATTGTCTCGTCAACTTCTCCATTGAGTCATTTTCCTTCATTGGCAAGAAATGAGCGGATATTGTGAGTCGGTCAACAATTACCCAAATTGTATCCTGACTAGTTGACGTCTTTGGCAACTTAGTAACGAAATTCATAGTAATGTTCTACTACTTCCATATTGGGATCACCGGTTGAACTAATAGACCGGATGGTTTTTGGTATTCAGCCTTGACCTTAGCATAGGTCAAACACCTACTGACATAGGTGGCAATCTTAGCCTTCATATTCGGCCACCAATACAACTTCTTTAAATCTTGATACATCTTGTCTGATCCAGGATGTATTGAATATTTTGACTTATGAGACTCATGCATAATCACTCCTCTTAAATTACCAAGATTAGGAATCCAACTTCTTCCATTCAAAAATAACGTTCCATCAGCACATGGCTCTAGCTTCTTAATTATTCCACCCAAATCCCCAGTTCCATAATTTTCCTCCTTTCTTGTCTTATTTTGAGCCTTCGGAATTTCCACAAGAAGATTTAAACCAATAGTCATAACCAAAGCTCGAACTCGTAGTGGCTTAATCTGTTCCTTTTGGCTCAAGGCATCCGCCACCACGTTTACTTTTCCTGGATGATAACGAATCTCACAATCGTAATCAATCAACAACTCTAACCATCTGCGTTGTTTCATGATCAACTCTTTATGATCTAGAATATGTTGCAAACTCTTATGATCAGTGAACACAATGCACTTCGTGCTGTACGAATAATGTATCTACATCTTCAGAACGAACACCACAGCTCCCAACTCTAAATCATGTGTCGTGTAATTCTTCTCGTGGATCTTGAGTTGGCGGGATGCATAAGCTATGACTCTCTTTTTCTGCATCAACACCGTGCCTAACACTTTGTGAGAATCATCACAATAAACCACAAAGATTTCACTTCCTTTTGGCAATGCCAAAATTGGTGCACTACACAACTTCTGCTTCAATGTCTGAAATGCAGCCTCTTCCTTATCAACCTAATCAAATTTCACGCTCTTCTAAGTCAACTTGGTCATAGGTTTAGCAATCTTCAAAAAGCGTTCAATAAACCTTCAGTAATAACCAGCAAGACCTAAAAATTGACGAATCTCTGTCGGAGTCTTAGGCGATGCCCAATCCCTAATTGATTATATCTTAGCCGGGTCTACATGAATGCCTTCTCTATCAATCACGTGACCAAGAAATTATACCTTAGAAAGCCAGAATTCGCATTTTGAAAACTTGGCGTATAATTCTTCCTTTTTAAGTAATTCCATAATTTGGTTAAGATGTCCTTCGTGTTCCACTTTGTTCCTTAAGTAGATCAGAATATCATCTATGAACACGATAACAAATTTATCCAAGAATGGCTTGTATACCCAATTCATTTAATCTATTAATACCGTCGGTGCATTTGTCAATCCAAAAGGCATTACTTGGAACTTGTAATGACCATAGCGAGTTCTAAACTCCTTCTTTGGAATATCCTCATCACGAGCTCTGAGTTGGTGATAACCAGACCTCAAGTCGATCTTCAAGTAGACATTTGATCCTTGCAGCTGATAAAATAAATCATCAATTCTCGGGAGTGGGTATCAATTCTTAACTGTAAGCTTGTTCAGTTCACGGTAATCAATACAAATCCTCAAAGATCCATCTTTATTTTTGACAAACAAGACCAGAGCTCCCCATGGTGAAGGACTCGGCCTTATAAATCCCTTGTCAGAAAGTTCTTGGAATTGAGCAGACAGTTCTTGCATTTATAATGGGGCAAGTCTATAAGGGGCTCGTGCCACAAGTGCTGTACCAGGGACCAAGTCAATTTGAAATTTAACTTGTCGCGCAGATGGCAATCCAGGCAAGTCTTCTGGAAAGACTTCTAAAAATTTATATACTATTGGCACGTCCTCTAGTCGCTTCTCGTGTGACTTAGCTTCATCTTCTTTCTTTGTAACTTGCGCCAAAAATACTTGAAAACCTTTCTCCATATACTTCTGAGTCTTTGTACACAATAAGATATTCAACGTTGATTTCTTCTTCTTATCACTCCTATCTCCTTGAACGATCAGAATTTCATCTCCAAAAGGAATACACACTATTCTCCTCGTCACAAACGAATCATGGCAATGATTATTGCAGCCATCCTGCGATGTTAACGTCAAACACCGGAGGCTCTATAAGCATTAAATCAATGTCGAATGGATGACCTAGTAATCCTATGGTACAACCTCTAAGCATAGTATTTGTTTTGGCAATTCTCCCGTCAGCTAATTCGACAGCATAACTAACGTCTAAGGTATCGAGGATTATATCAAGCAAGGTACTAAAAGTAGTCAACACGAAACTTTGATCAGTACCCGAATCAAATAATACAGAAGCATAATGGTTGTTGAGAAGAAACGTACCCGTGATAATGTTGGATCCCGGGTTTGCATCTCCTCCACAAATAGCATAAGCTTTCCCTCTAGCTTTAAGAATAACATGCTTTTTTCCATGGTTCTAATTCTTCAGTTTGGGGCTATCCTTTTTGAATTGCCCTTGCCTTCCACATTCAAAACATGTGGCACTCCTTTGATTCACACTGGCCCTTCTGATTAAACTGTCGCAGGAAAACTAGGGCTTACCAATCTTGGTAAAGATGATCAATCTTTCCACAAACTTTCTACCCCCCAACCTTTATAGTGCATGGTCTAACATGGTGTAACTTGCACTTGTTGCAAAGAGGGTGGGGTCCATCATAAACCCGACCTTCATTACCACCAGCCGTATAGGCCTTGGCCACATTTGATCCTCTAACATTCTGTCTCTTGAACGGGGTTGTTATGCATGGTTGTCTCTTTGATTGCTCTCAAACTTTCTTTTCTTCTTAGCACTCCTAATTACATAACCTTTCAACTTTTGGTCCATTAAACTATTAGCCAACCGAATTGCATCCTAGAGTCTCTTTGGTTCAGCAGACATTACATTCCCTTGAATGTTGCCAGGGAGACCTCCAACATACCTTCTAATTTAGTCTTCCTCTCCTGGAACTATTCTAGTACACAACCGAGTCAACTCTTGAAATCTCTATAAGCAGCCAAATCATAGTTCTTCACAATCAGGTTCCACAATTCAGTTTCCATTTTCTATATCTAATTCCTTGGATAATACACTTCTATCATCAACTTCATAAGATCTCTCTATGTCATAGAAAACGTAGCATCAACTACAATTGTCCTTTTGTGTGAATTCCACCAAGTTAATGCACTATCTAGCAAAGTACAAGTGGCATACTTAACTTGATACACCTCTTGATAATTGCTAATGTGGAACACTGTTTCCATCTTCTCAAACCATCTTGTCAAACTAACAACTCCTTCAGTCCCTTTAAAGTTGAGCGGTTGACACTTTACAAAGTCTTGATAGGTACACACACGAGCAACTAGCATAGCACCTCTACCATTCTCATTTAGATTTCCATTTTTGTTATTTTCTCCATCTCTATTTCCACCATTTCCATTATCACCATCACAGCTATTTTAGCTTTGATTTTCGGTCTTGAGAATGTTAGTAGCATGGGTCACCTTGTAGTTAGCCAATGCCTCAACTACTCGTTGGGCAATGAGCTCTTCGATTACTTCAGGGGTCATTTTGGAATGTGTGATAGTCATGTCCTAATCATAAGACATAACACATGATGAGATTCGAATGATCTTCGGTGACTTATAATGAGAACTAAATACCTAATATTAAATAAAATATAATAATAACACGTTTTGCCAGAACGCGTAAATAACAATATCGTGTTTAAGATGAACACACGATGGAATAGTAGAATAAGATGTCATATATATATTAGAATCGAGTTCGGTTACAATCAACCCATGACGAGGTACTTGATTTACAATATTCCTACTACTAACATTTAGACCTAACCATCAGTCTAATGTCCTACATAACCATGGTACTACCAAACTAAGGGCAGAATCCCAAACGCCTCTTAACAAATGACTCCAACCTCCTAAGTCTCCTTCGAGCATCATCACGATCCCTACGAATCTAGAAAAACTCCTCTTGTGAAAGTGCCATGTGATGACGAAGACTGTCAACCTGTTCTCTCTTGATACACAACAAAGCTCGCACCCTTAGGTTCTTCCACCCTAACCTCCTAATCTAATCAGTCAAACCAACTCTCTCTCCGCTAGCCATCAACTAACCAGCTCAACTATTCTTTTGAGTGGTCACAACTCAGTAATCCTATCTAACGAGGAACCTCGTATGTAATTAACTATTAATCTGAAAAAGTACCCTCAAGATCAGGAGATATCTCCTCTTGTGGAACTCAAAAAATACAACCAGTATTAGTAACCAATGGATCTACTGTGATCTCCATCGTGCCTCCCGTACTGGCCTCTGCCTTAAACTCCTCCTCGTCCTCCCTAATATCACTAGCAGCAATCTTAACTCCCATACCTATACCATCCTCAGTATCAACTCTAACTCCATCAATAATACCCAAATCTGCAACAGCCTCTGCATCAGCAGTGCAAATGTCCATATGCTCCTCTCTGCTATCCTCGGGTGAGTATAAATCTCTAAACCTCTTGCGAGGTGGTAAAAGATCAGCATAAGTAGGGGCTATCGATCTCGAAACAGAAGTAGATGACGGTACCGAAGTGGTAGAGGATATGCATCTCTTACGAGATGGTCCAGCAAAATGTGAAGATAAATCTAATGATCTCTCAGAAGATCAATCTCGGGATGACTCTGACGTCGTCGATGGGTAAGGAGTAGATAATGGTACAGACCTCCAACGTCTAAACACCTCACTATATTGAGGAGTCATAACTGGGGGATAAACCAACCTAGATGATACAACTCTAGTCGATGGTCCTGAATGAGTCTGACCTGATGCATCGCATCCTGAAGAAGAACTGATGATGTGTCTGACAATGAATCTAAGGTGAACAGAAAAAGTATCTGATGAAGAATTCGAAGATGAACCAGAAGAAGATGATTCTAAAGTGAAATCTGGTGAAGAATGACGATCCGATAAACGATGAGATACACATCTCCATGTAAGTTTACGAGCTGGAAAAGGTCCAACTCTATTCCTTATAGTCAACAACATACATGGCCTATTTGGATGGGTGCGGTAAGGTTGACCAAAAGGAATAGCCTCCCTGGATCGGATAAGAATTGCTGGCCGTCGACGAATCCCGGATGGGGCAACAATAGGAGCAAGGGGAAACTCAGATGATGGTGCAAAAGTGTTGTGAGGTGATGATCCTGACGGTGAGGATGTCCTATATGCGATCTTGTCCCTCCACCTCGAAATCATAGCATCATGAACGACAAGAGACTCATGCCTCTCCGGTCTCTACTCAGCAGGCACGGACTTACTGTTCGCCTCCGAGTCATCAGAACACAAGAAGGGTGAAACTAATAGTAACTCTAGTGCTGGAGGTAAGGAATCCTCTGATGGATCAGAACCAGAAGAAGATGAATAATCCACCAAATCAATCACTCCGGCAGGTGAGGTGACAGAAACTGCTCCCACCTCCGGTGCAACTAAGGGATTAGCAGGAACCTCAGGGATAACAGGGTTAATGGCAGGAATAGCGCTAAAAAGAATCACTCACAGGACATGAGAACCCACACTATCCTCAGATGAATCTGACAAAATAGGAACTATATGTCATTAAAGTGCATAGCAGAATTATGTAGAAGAAAATCCACACCAATTAGTACTACTTCTTGTCATTGGATCTTGGTGAATATTCATTCAGGGGTACATGCGAGAAATCAACAACAATTCTTATCACGTATGCAGTATACTTCACAAACCATACTAAGTAAAGTAGTATACACTACTTCCCCCTAGAAGTTGATGTGGTAACATCAAAGTCAACTAAGTCCCGGATGTACACATTTCTCTTCATTATGGTTGCTAACTCTCAGAAGCATCATTGTCGTGTACGTCTATATACTCTAGAAGTTCTTGTCTTAAGCATAAATCTTGAGATCCAAATGAACCATTACCCTGTTGACTTCACAAACTATAGTAGGATATGAAGCAAGAATCAAGAAAACTTTTTATAATCAAGGTCTTGTATATGAAGGTCGTTAAAGAGCTTTAAAAATTTTGCTTAGACTGTGAAGTACCTTTGTCTTGGAATGGGACAATCATATCTCGTGAGAATTGCTGATTACATCTCAACCTTTAAACTCTCTGGCTAACTTACCAACGTCGTATTCTGTCGGCTATTGTTTTGACCATATGGTGAAGTAAATCCGATATACCAAACTTGAAAATGAAGTAAAATCCCCTAAATTTTTTACTTAAGCTTGCACTGTTGTTGATTGAAGAACGGTGCAAGATTAAATCTATAAGTACCCTATACTCGACTGCAAACGTATAAGAAGTACAACACCTCTTGAAATTATCTACATCGACATCTGCGTGTGACACTGAGCACTAAATGTAACTCCTTTAAGTGATAGTTATCCAGGTCTTCAACCAACCACCCCGACTACTAGAAACTAGATAATTCAAGTCCTAATCATAAGTTGTATACGTTCAAGCAAGTCATCAATCGATAGATTGGGTTTAAAGAAAAAGGGTATAAATATAAGGAAGTCTCGATGATGAAATAAGTAAACGCCTTCATGAAACTCACTTCAATGTCAAATAAGGGATACCAAATTAACTTTGTGATCACTTGTCATCGTAATTCGAATCTTTAGCCGTTTGTCATTTTAGTGAATCTTATCAAGATCGTTTTAGGATTAAGTGTTGTGTTTGCTTTAGTGTTTGTTTTTCTGTTTGATGCATGAATGAGGTGTGTGTGGTTTGATATGGTAGGATGAGTTGTCGTTTAAGTCCATGTCCATGAATTATCCAAAAATAGGTCACCGAAAATGGTAATAGAAATTTAATTTCGAAAGGGCAAAAAGTAAGCAAATCGCTGCCTAATGAGATTAGCAAATCGCTGCCATTAATCTATCAAACCGCTGCCAATAAAATGAACAAATCGCTGGCCATAAATGAGCAAACCGCTACCAAGATTTCTCACTAAACCGCTGTCCAAAGAAAAATGAACAAACTGCTAGCAGGTAAAAGCAGTCAAATCGTTGTGATTTAAATAATCAAACCGCTGGCGCTCTTTGACCCGATAAATCGCTAGCTTAATTATTGATCAAACCGCTATCAATGAAGATCTGGCTAAACCGCTAGCATAGGACAATGATTAAACCGCTACCAGAACAGAACCAAACCGCTACCAAGTAGACAAATGGACAGAGTAATGTTTAGAGGGACCAAGATAAATTCAAACCGCTGCTACAACCTGTCAAACCACTGCTTATAAGGAAGCAAATCGCTACTTGGATTTTATTGACAAACCGCCACCTTTTAATCAAACCGCTATGGGTTTAATCAAACCGCCACTTATAAAAAGTAGCAAACTGCTGGCAGAAAGGACGAATTTGAGACCACACCTCAAACCGTTGGATGTACCCTTTTTTTTATTTTGCTAAAAACAGGTAACAAACAAAACAAATGGTACTACACATGCCAAACCGCTACCAAGCAATCCATAACTTAAAAATAATCTATTGAACCCACGAATAAGCAAAAATCAAACCGAATAAACTATTTGGCTACAATAATAAGCCACAAAAAGTTAACACTAAAGACTAGATGATGGATTATCAAGAAAGTACAAGCTATTTTCTAGATTAATGCCAACATCAATGCAAACCATGACGTATAGGCTTATATTCAAACCAAACCAAATAAGCTAATAGTACTTATCCATGCCACGAACTTATTAACCAAATAATCTATAGAAGATAGAAACAAGAAAGTACAAGCTAATCCATCCTTGAACCATAATCCAAGATAAGCCGTGAGCTTTTAAGCTTAACATAAGCTTCGAAATAAGCAAGAACAACCACGAACACCATTAAATTAAGAAACCCACAAACACGAATTCCTCCTAGGCTCTGGTACCAATTATACATAATAAGAAACACTAACTAGATATGATCCGAAGGTCGGGGAGGATGAAACAAATAAGTAGCCATATTATTAGTTGTAGATAGAGAAAGGAAAGATATGTGTTTTCTAGAGAGAGAAACAACACACTTACGAGATGTTACAAATGAATCCTCACCCCTCCATGGAAGTATAGAGGGGGTATATATAGGTCAAGACAAGGGAATCTATTCTAATTTAACAATTCTAGTCCATGCGGGTCTTGCTTAATGATAACTAGTGTAATTCTGTATAAGTCAACATATTTTAAGGCTAACAAGATGAGTCAAGAAACACACAAGATCTAACCCAAAATCCTTAGATCTAAAAACCCTAAATAATCTTGCAAAACCCTCTTGAAATATCAAAACCCTAACTCTTGAAATCTTTAGAAAACCTTTAAAACAATGATCAAACCTTTAGAACACCCTTAGATATGATTAGAAATGATTTTGGAAAGAATGAATCTTGATAGAAATCAAAACCATGAAAAGTGTGTGTGTATGTGTGTGTGTTTGTCGTGAGCAAGAGAGGAGAGGAAAGAGAGATGAGAGCTTTTGGTAGCTTGTAAGAAATGAATGAATAACCTAGTTGAGATATAACAAACCTTATATAGGGAAAACTAAGGTTTAGGATATTTTGGGAGCCAAGACTTATCAATAGATAGAGATTAAAAAGGCTAAGTGACCAACACACACCAAGAGTGTGTGTGGTGGTCGATTCGAACGTAAGGAGGCAAGGGGGAGGTTCAAGCTTGTTCACTAGCCACTTAATTAAATCAGAATTCCACATTGTAGTAGTAGTGTAGTTGTGGTCTAAGGTTGAGCTAGAAGACAACACCATGTCCCATGCATGGAGCATGCTTCCAAAACATTACCATCTTTGCATGTGAGGCTTGAAATCGTAAATAAAATAGAAAGATTCCACTCCATTTAATTAAGAGTGTGTTTGTGCGTGTGATTTGAGTAGAGAGGAGGGAGACCACGAACATTTTGACTTCTATACTCGAGATATACGATAACTAGAGTTTACATGAAAAGATTACGGGTTTTCGAGGTTTCGTTTGATCAAAAACGCAAAAACATAAATAATACGCTAAACCGTAAAAATAAATATCGGGAGTGAACGTAAACCACGAAACACTTAGAAAAGATAAAATAATGTATATAATATCTAGACTAATCAAAATCCAACGCCAGAACGCGTCCGATGACGTTTTTCAGATTTACGCGGGATAACCTCTCGGTTTTAGGTTAAATTCAAACGTAATGGATAAAATTCCAAATAATGATTGGAATAGTTTAAAATATTGACCTAAAATTTATGGGGTGTGACACACAGGACCAAGCGCCTTAATTTCTGCTATAATATGAGATACCAAATGAACCATGACATCGAAAAATGAGGGCGAAAAATACATCTCCAGTTCACAAAGTGTGAGGATAATATCTCTTTGCCATGAATCTAACACCTCGGGATCTATCACTTTCAAGTGTATCATGTTAAGAAACAAGCACTTGGTGATTGTTTGTCTGATGTGTTATGGTAGTAAGCCACGAAGTGCAACAGGAATCATATGCGTCACTAAAACATGACAATCATGTGACTTCATACCAAGGATATTACAGTCTTTAACGAAAAACAACCTCTTAATATTTGTAGAATAACTAGAGGGAACCTTGATATTGTGTAAGCATTGACAAAATTGCGTTTTTTTCTGCTTTAGACATGGTGTAACACGCGGGTGGTAGACAAGTGCGTTTTCGATCATTCTCAACAAGAGCAAGCTCTAATCAGATTCCCATTTGGACCATGTCTTTTCGAACATTAACCCTGTCCTTTTTCTTTCCCAAGAATGTTTAACAACATGCCTATCAAGCTATCATAACCATTTTTCTTGATATGCATCACGTCGAGGCAATGTCGGACTTCCAAATGCTTCCAATAAGGTGATTCCCAAAATATTGACATTTTTTTCCAAATTCCTTTCTCTAGTGGACTTCATTTTCCAAACTTAATCTCTAAATTTTCAATCTGTGTTATTTTTGTAACACCCCCAAATCTGGGTCGCAGCAAAATGTTGAATATCCGAGGGCGTTACTTCATAGTTCAATAACACAAGATATGAGAACGACCACTAAACGTGTCGTTTGAAAAAGATACATTAGATTAACAAAATACTTGTTTGTTCCATAAGCCCATGGCTTCAAATTGTTCAACAATATATATAAAGATTCCGGTTTATAATAATTGTCCCCAAAACGTAATAAGACCCCAAATCTTAGATGTTGACTCTTCAATTATTGACTTCCAATGTATCATCGCACCTCGTGCCT
>BQNB010065909.1:0-34767 GCA_026074375.1 Tanacetum coccineum | reverse complement strand
CAGCTCACCCCTACCCATTCCCACCTCCCCAATACCCCTATATCCCTTTCCCTGTTAACAAAGCACTCAACCCGAAGACCTTCAATGGTGAGATGGTATGATAATGTGATCCAAGGGCTAGGATTGCTTGGGGAGTGTTGTACACACACAGCAAGCTCAACCCAAGTCCAATAGAAGGCTGAGAGCCTCTATAAAAGAGAAGAGAGCAAGCCGACACCACACAATCCCGTTTTTTACTTTTCTTAGTTTAAAATTTAATTAAGCTTGCTTTATAATCATTGTACTCAGTTTCTTTTTAAGATTTGATTGTAATACTTTCAGTTTTAATACAAGTTAAGAGTGTTTGAGAAAATTGCTATTGTCGAAATTTCAAGTATAATTTAAGTTATTTAATTCTGTTTAAATCATTTAAAAATGTGTTAAAAGTTAGTAAACCTCACTTATAAGTGATTCTCTCAGCCTTTACTTCATTAGAAAGAGCTAAAAAACCCGAATTGAGAAATTAAGGGGGTGTTTGGTTTAACCCCAAAATGGGTCAAATTTGGTTTTTCATGGGTTGTAACCACTCAGCCAATTTTGGCTGAGTGTGTAGGGTTTATTAAGCAACTTAACTCACCATTTTTAGTTTTGAAATAAGTTTTTAAGTACCTTTTTGTATTCTGTCAAATTTAGAATAAGCCAAATTGATCTCAAGTGCTCAAGCTGTGTAGACAGCATATTCACAACTTGTTGTCTTATTTAAGTATTTCTAGCCATTTACACCCACCTACATTTAGTTCTTCCCCGCCATTTTAAAGCATCCCTTGTTCTGTCTTTGGTTTGACCAAGCATAAGTCCAAGTTTAGCTTTGAATGATTTTTGAAATCCCTCAATTTTAAACCCAAAATTCAGCAGCTTTTATTGTTTTTTAGGCCCTCATATTTTGAATATAAGCTTATTAGTCACCCTTTTAAATCTGTTTGTGCTTGGATTTGGTTAATAAGCTCTTGAGAGCTTATTTGCATAAGCCCAAAAAGCCCCCTTGTCCACTGCTGTTAGCCTCCCCTGGTGCTGAGCACCCAATTTCACCCCTTTTTATCTAGCTTATGTTGTATTAAGCCCCTAGTTTATTTTAGTTTTTATTGTAGCTTATTACTAGTCCTTTAATTCCCCAAAATCTTGTAGCTTAACTCCTCCTCTAGTATAGCTTATTTAGGCCTTAAAGTAGCACTTTTTCTGTTTTCTTATTAAAACTGTCACTATAGCTTAAATCATTTCTAGCTTATTTTAGGGCTTATTCTAGATACCATAGCTTATTTAGGATTCCTTTTTCCCTAGCAGCCTATTTCCCCTAGTTTCTAGCTTATTTGTTGGCTTAAATCCCAAAAGCCAAGAAAAATAAGCTAATAAGCTTTTGCAGCCCCAAAAGCTCACTTTTCTAGCTTATTAAGCCAACTAAAAGCATAAGTGCTTTTATGAAAATTGTTCCCCTTAAGCCCCTTATCAACTTTGCTTCTTTGGCTTTTTGATAATAAGCTGTTTGGACCCTTTTTGTAATCGGGGTCCACTTCAGGGACCATTTGTGTAATTTCTTCTTTCATAGTTATAATTGTTAGTCCCTGTGGTTAGTTAGCCTGTTACCCCGTTAGTCCTTTTGTCCTTTCTCTGTTAGTCCCTAAAGTAAACAGCAGTTAAGTTTTAGTTATATAATTAATTAAATTAGGTTTAATTTTAATTAGTTTAATTACTTTTAATTTATTTAGTAAAATTTGGGCATTTTTATATTTTTAGAATTGTTAATTTTTTCTTTATTTAATTTTATTCCCCCCACCCCCCCCCCCACCCACCCCACCCCCCCCCCCCCCTCCCCCCCCCCCCCCCCCCCCCCACCACCCCCACCCCCCCCCCCCCCCCCCCCCCCCCACCCCCCCCCCCCCCCCCCCCCCCCCCCATCCCCCCCCCCACCCCCCCCCAACACCACCCCCCCCCCCCCCCCACCCCCCCCCCCCCCCCACCACCCCCCACACCCCCCCCCCCCCCCAACCCCCCCCCCCACCCCCCACCCACCCCCCACACCCACCCCACCACCTCCCCCTACCCACCCCCCCCCCCACCCCCCACACCCCCCCCACCGTTAGTCATGTGTCCTTTTCACTGTTTAGCCCTATAGTTAACTTTAGTTAGTTTATTTAATTTAATTAATTAAATTAGGTTAAAATTTAATTAGTTTAATTACTTTAATTATAAACAGTAACTTTTGGGCATTTTTATATTTTTAGAATTGTTAATTTTTTCTTTATTTAATTTTATTTTTTTTAGAATTTTATTACATTTTTTATATTTTGTCTTTTTTATTTTTTAGTTTAATTAGTTATAAATCTTAGAAAAATCATAAAAAATCTAAAAATTAATAAAAAAATATTTTTCTTTTTTATAAAATTTTCTTTTGTCATTTAGTGTCTAGGAAAAATATAAAATTTAGTATAGGTTTAATTTTTCTTAAATTTCAGTCTTAGACCCGTTTTACCGGGTGCATTTTACCGTTTCTTTTCGTTTTACATTCAAACGACCTCCGTTTTTATTCTAGTTTTTTTTATTTTTCAAATTAAGTTAATTAGAATTTAATTTTGATTTTTAATTTAATTTAGCATTTATTTTCTTAATTTTTAATATTTAGGTTTCCCGATACCTTGATTTTTGTTCCCCGTATTTTAAATTTTAGATGTTATTTTAGGATTTCCCAATAATTAATTATGCTTCCCGTAGTTTAAGTTCTATCCATATTAACTAATTTTGTTTCCCGTAGTTTTTAAGATCCCCATTTCCTTTGCTTGTTTTCCCGTAGATTAAATTAAGTTTTATTTAATTAATTTTAGTTGTAATTATATCAGTGTTTCCATCATATATTCTCCATCATTCAATTTCTCATCAAACCAGGATTACTTTCAATTGCAGCCTCGTTGGGACATACGACCCGGGAATATCTCTTCCGGAATCTTTTTATAATTGATTCTTATATATTTAATCTCTTTGTGTAGATTTTGACCTTTTGCCTTGGTTAAGGACATTTGGTTGAGATTTGCATTTGAGTTATTTTATATGTGTACTATCTGACGAATCACTAACCATTTTCAAAGAAGCTCATACTCTAGTTTAGAACTGTGACACCTGTTAACATTCTGGTAGTCTCTCACGAAGAGATGAGATGCCTCAAACAGCATCCAAGTCAGTGAAATATTCGATATATGGGGAATCAATTTCATAGGAACATTTCCTAAATCCCATAAGTTCGAATACATTCTAGTTGCTATTGATTACGTGTCCAAATGGGCAGAAGCTAAAGCTTTACCCACCAATGATGCACGGGTTGTAACCAAAATCCTGAAAAAACTCTTCTCTCATTTTGTTATTCCAAAAGCCTTGATAAGTGACAGAGGTACTCACTTTTGTAACAAAAAAATGTTGAAAGTTTTAAAACGATATGGATTTCATCATCGTTTTGCCACAACTCACCATCCATAAACTAGTGGCCAAGTCAAAAACACCAACAGAGCCTTAAAAAGAATTCTCAAAAAACAGTTAAGGATAATCCTTTTGTTTGGTCAAAGAAACTTGATGACGCTCTATGGGCATTCCGCATGGCATATAAAACTCTGATTGGAACTACACCATACCGGTTGTTGTATGGAAAAACATGTCACTTGCCATTCAAAATTGAACATCGTGCTTACTGGGCTCTTAGAAGTTGTAACCTTGATCTTAAAATCGCAGGAGAAAAACGATTCTTGCAATTACATGAACTCGATGAATTAAGACTCCAAGCGTATGAGAATTCTCGACTATACAAAGCTCGAACTAAAGGTTATCATGATAAAAAACTTTGAATCCGGAAAGAATTCAAGACCGGAGAAAAAGTCCTCTTATATAATTCAAAATACAAGTTCAAAGCTCCAAAACTCAGATCAAAATGGTATGGACCATTCGTGGTCAAACATGGTTATCCATCCGGTTATGTTGAGTTATATGACAAACATGGAGGAAGCTTTATTGTTAATGGACACCGTGTTAAACTCTACCATGATGAGGAGCAATTGAATGAGCTAACAAGTAAGGAAGTTAACTTCAGGTGTGAAAAAGACCCAATTAAGAAATTTTCAGGAAATAAAGTAGAAGGAGTACGAGTTCGGCTAATGACTTGTTAATAAAATAAGCGCTTCTCGGGAGGCAACCCATGTATTTTTATCAGTATTTTATTTATGATTTATTTTCAATGTTTACTCCCTAATTTTCTAACCCATGTTAAAGCTTAAGTGTGGGGGTGTAGCATTATTTTTCTTACATATAAATAAATCTAGAAAATATTGTGTATATTTTGTACTGTGTAATGATTACTGCAGGTAATTATGCCAGAAGAATATGGAGCTCAAGTATGATTTCATGACCGAAAGTCTGGTTTTCTCTTATTTCCCTATTTTTAATCTTTGATTCGTTTTATCACATTGAGAACAATGCTAAACTTAAGTGTAGGGGAGTAATAAGGAAAACGAGACTAACTTTCATACTTTTTGGCATAATCTTAAATTTTTTATACTTGTTTGCCCTTGTGATCTAGTTGTTTTCACACTTTTAAGGTAATATATATTAGAATAACTAGATCATTCCACTAGTAAAATCTATAATCTTGAAAAATTGAGATGTGTCCTAATTAATATCGCTTTATGGGATCGATTACATTTGCTAGCACAAATTATAGCCCTTCCACTGAAAATGTGAGGATTTTTGAGCCTATTTCTTATATAGCATACATCTTTTATGCTCGATTTTTTGCTATGAGTGTGCCAGCGATTTTATTTATTCTAGAACTTGTGCTTGCAAATCATTATGAAATCGCAGTGAGATCACACTTGTGTGATATAAGTGTACATGCGTGATAAAGAAGCAAATTAGGATTTACACCAAATGGCCTTCTAATTGAATTTAATGATTTTAGCTAGCCACATCGGTTAGATAACCTCCCATATGGACCATTTATTAGCACTCACTCTTAGTGCTAGATACCCCTAGAGTAACATGCTGAGCCATCCCGTTCTTAATTGTTAAATCCATTAAAAAGAAAAAAAATACACCATTTGGCCTAGCCTTACCCTAGTCAAAGTCTATTGGTTGGTTGCTAGCTACTTAGATTGATGGTTGTTATGTGAGAAATCCTTATGAATTTTGAGAAAGTTGCTAACTCTATGTCTTCTGACATTAAGTTTGTTACAAGTATATGATGATCGTCGATCGGAGGTTGATCGATTATAAAAAAAATGAATAAGCCATCGAAAAAAGTGATGACATTGAATAAAGCCAATGTGCTACATATTATGAAGAGGGAGGAAGATGAAGAAAATTGGTATCGACTAGCCAATGTGCTAAGGCAGAATACATGATAATAATATAATAATAATAAAGTGTATCATCATTCAAAATTTATATGGATAGCGGAATGTGGTAGCTAGCGACGCTTGGTTGTAGACTTTTGACTTATGTTACTTGGTTACACACCTTACTCTAAACATTCCCATGCCTTATCCATACCCACTAAACCCGAAGCCTAAAAACCCGAAAATGTCTTTTTTAGATGTGTACACTTGGTGCTCACTCCCCTCGATGGAGTTTTGTTTTTTGTACAAGCCTATGGTAATAAATCTAGTCATGACTAAGCTATGAGTGTGATTTCTCTTACTCCACCACTAAATAAAATGAGTGATGAGTGAATTATACTTCATTCCTTTTTCATGAGGTGTTTAGAAATGTTAATCAAGCAAGAAAATCAATGGTTATTGTCAAACATCTCAATTTTTCGCAAATAAAGCATAAACGATGAGTCTTATCTAGTACTCGTACTTGGTAGACTTGCATCATATTTTTCTAATCATTCTTAGGTACCATGTGGATTAGTTTTCTTTAATTCTAGATTTGCTTGAGGGCAATCAAAGGTTAAGTGTGGGGGGATTTGATAACTCTCAAATTGAGTATATTTCTAGTCTCGTTATTCGTACTTTTGTATAAGTTATTTGGCTATTTATCTATGGTTTTGTTACTTATTTGTATCAAAGTATGTTTGCAAGCATATTTGTAGCCAAGTACAGGAAAAACAAGAAAAGATGAAGAAACGACAAATAAACCAAGTACGAAGAATCCCGCATCAAGATTAAAGCTCAGAAGCATTTCAACAACAAAAGAGTCAACCATTCAAGCTTCCAAGTTCCAAGATAGAGCTAAAACAAAGATATACTAAATTATGATGACCCACGACCAACCATAACTCAAACAAGAAGCTTAAACGTGAAATCGAAGAAATCGTGTTACGAAATGAAGCACCAGCCGCGCGTCTGGTGATCTAGCCGGCCGACTGAAAGGAGCCACACAGCAAGAAGCTAAGAAGCCCGACTCGGGTTTGCTCATTTTTTCATTTTGTATCTAGAAGTTCCCTAACCGACTTAAGAAGGATCTAGACCCTCTCCTCTGGCACTGGATGGAACTTTGCTCCAAGAAAAGCTTTTAAGACCCCTCGTCATTCTAGTAGTATATAAAGAGGCCTTGGGGTAGAGATAACATACATCTCTCTTATTCTCTCATTATCCATCTCCTAGTGATAAAACCTCTCCTGGAAACTCAGAAAAGTCTAGAAATTCGTGGGTAGGAGCAGTAGTATTTGAAGGTTAAGAGTATCAAGAATTCATCATAGTTCTTCAAGGCATCAAAGCCTCATCTCTTGTAATCTTTTACAACTTTTTGTAAGACCTTTAACCATGTCTTCTAATGCAATATTTTCTGGATTTATGTCTTTGTTTGCTATGAGTGGCTAGTGCTCTTATGCACTTGATTAGATGATGTTTGTGGTATGATGATTTGGTTATGGTTGTGATAACATGTTTTTCTTCAATTTCAAACTATTTCTAAGATTCATCTATGCTTATGTTTCATGTGACATTGTTTTATCAAACCGGATTGATTGTTATGAGTATCATAGGCCGAAAGGGATATTATTATCAATCAATTGTTGCCTTTTTATCTATGATCGGCCACCTTTTGTATTGACCATTTCTTAAGCGGTTTGATCTAACAAGAAACATAATTATAGGTGTTAACAAGTTTGTGAAACGAATCGCGAATCAAATGAATTAAAATTAGAATAATCTTGAATTGATTAATTGAACTTAAAGCTTGTTTTTGATTGCTAGCAATCTTGACGAGGATTAAAGATTTTTGAAAACAATAGATTGGATCACCATCCAATTCTTATTTATCAACATGTTAAAGTGTTTATCACAATCATACCAGATCGGATTCCCAAACTAGTCTAATCAAGTGTATTCTTTTAATTATTTGAATCTTCGTTATAATTATTGCTAGCTTTTTAGGATTATTAATCGTAAATTTTAAAACATCTCCAAAACACACTAATCCCCGTGAATGATCCCGACTTACCATATAATCTCTTGCTACTAACGGACGAGTACACTTGCTCGTATGTGTTGCTAAGAAATTTGGTAGGCCGTGTTATAAAGTTAAAACTTACTCGTATCGCAAGACACATCAAGTACCTAATCCATACTTATGTGTTTTGTCGAGGGTCTTATTTCTCATACCCTTTCTTTAGAATCGAGTCTCTAGGCTAGGTTAGGACTTGGTTCAACTATCACACCTCGACAATGGCAGAAACTCGAGAATGCAACATAGTGATCAATCATAACACAAGATACAATATAGAGAAAACTACAATGCATAAACTTTAAGTGTTACGATGACCATCAACCTCGAACAAACCTCGAGTGATGTCCCAAATCATAACCAAATCCAAATCTCTTACAAATTCCATATGCCCACACAGGGTCCATATCCAAACTTAACTAAAACTTCCAAATACTAAAACCAAATAAATTAAACAAACAAGACTTCACATGAAAAATCCACATGGGATACTTCTAAGTCTGATATCACATAACACCAACTCATTCCTCTTTCACTTCACCTGAAAATGAAACTCAAAAACGTCAACAATAATGTTGGTGAGCTCGTAGCTTTGACCTTAAACCCAAAAGCTATGCCAATATTTCAAAACAGTGGATAATAGTGCAATATGATAGTGAATATATATGCAAACAACCCATGACATAGCATCTCTACTAGTCATGTAACACAACCTAGCAATCCCGCTAATCAACAACCATATATCACTTACGCACCTAAAGGGCCTACCAGCTGGAGCACTAGAGTAGGGCAGGACCTCACACAAAACTAGGGTAGGCGTACCCAGCCGCTCTAATAACCACACAAATACTAAGTAGGCGTACCCATTCGATCTAAACAATCATGCAAATACTGGGATAGGCGTACCCCTCATATCCAAACAATCATGTAACACACAATATTCACCTAGCAGTCATAAGCACATATCTTGTCCCAAAAACAAAACCACATTTCGCACTGTTTAATTCAAAACATTTCAAAACACATTTGAGTATCATTTTCCTCCAACAGAAAAACAGTAAAAATGGGGTTACGAGAACTCACCTCAAGCAAAGTCTCTAGCAACCAAATCTCAAACCACACAGGAAAATGCTACGACGTCCAGACACGACCTAATCCAGTTAATGTCCCATTTAATCTTTCATTTCTAAAACAATCTTCGCGTTTGATGCATAGAGTTTAGACACGTTGTACAATTACTCTTAACATTTTAGTGGTGTGATGGTTGACGTCCAATCTCAAAATATCATATCAACCCATAACTCATCCTAGTATACTTATACTATTTTAAGGAAAAATAGACAAGTAACATAAACATTTATAATAAACTATCATAAATATAACTCGATAATCCCATTCGGTACTCTTAGTCCCCATCAACTAACCATATATTTAAAGGAAATGAAACGTTTATTAATATTAAACATCTCAGAGAAGTTTCAAGATAAATCATATTTTTGTCCTTTTGTCGATTTATTAAAATAATAAAATATTAATATTTTATTATTAAATTAAAATCACGTTTTAAGTAAAAATTCTAAGTATAGACATTTTACTAAATTTCCGCATGACCCGTATGTTTATATGACATTTTCCAAGGTTATTAAACCTTATTTTCAAACAAATTCCCAACATTTCGACACTTTCCGAACCAAATTCCAAAAATCACATTTCTCGACGTTTACCAAGATACTTTCTCAAAACGACCTTCAATACCATTTCACAAGTATTTTTCACTTCCCTAAGGTTCGTCAAAACTCCCAAAATGACTAGTTACGGCTTATTGGACTTTAAGGCCCAATAAGGATCCATTATAGTTTTTACATATCCAAAATACTTTCTAAGTCCAAAAACCAAGGCCCAATATCATATATAAGTCCAATATAATAAGTAACAAGTATTCCGGATCACAATAAGCCCTCCCATATGCCACAGCTTAAATGGGCTTATTGGGCCATGAGCCCATAAGCTCCAAAATATATATTAAGCTTGAAAATAAGCTAGTAAGCTACGTATCGCATTTGGTTACTACCATAAGCTATAAAAATAGTCCACAAACATACGCCATATCACGAAAATAATCAAAATCACTTCCCTTATGATTGTGAAAAATGACGTGAGCATATAAGCTCAAAATAAGCCACGAAAAGCCCACCAAATAAGCTACACAAGCTATTATTCAAAATAAGCTATTTAGCAACATATGTTATTCAACCATCACGACCACAACATCAAAACTACAAAAACCCATTTGTTTCTTTTCTTATTCAATGCAACCAAACGCCCCTTTTATATCCGTTTCGTTTCCAAAAATTTATTTTTACAACGATCAACTTGTACAACTAACATCTATGCATCAATATAAACCCAAAAGGACAAATGAAATTTAAATTTAAAAACTTACAAGAAAATCTTCTAAAATGTAGATTTCAACACGAACCGAACAACCCAAACGTTGTTTAAATGAATACCCAAATACTCGTATCAACCCAGAATATCACGTTCACGATCAAAGTTGGAAAATCTATGGTGGTTTGGGGTGGATGGTGGTGGACGAAACACACATACACACACACACACACACTTATGTGTGTGTTTTATTTTTTTGAAATGAAAAATGATTACGAGTAATGAGGTAATGGAAGCATCTTATGTACCAATTTGGAGACAAAGTTAGCTAAATTTTTGCCTCCTTGTCCCCTAGGCTTACACGACCGGTTAGGGTATCCTATGATGTCTTGGGTCTTTCTTTTTATGTCGGGATCACTTAAAAGCTCGTAAAACTCAACCATAAAATACTCTCTAAAGTTACTAAGCATTTTTATTCACTTTAAAAATACTTTTTCAATAACTTAGAGTATTTACTGGACATATTTTCACTTTAAACCATAAAAAACTCATTTGGACATTAACGGACGTGTCAGGACTCGTTTTTCGGCATTTCTTAAAATTCACGGATCAAACCACCCGGAATACAAATAACATAATAATAACCTCTAAAAGGGACTATTATTCTCAATAAACTATAAAACACTTCACATCTCATAAATTCACCATCGTCAACACGATACATGTTCTAAATAAACTGACAAGCGTCAAATAGTCGAAGGACTAATTTAGAACATTTAAATCACACAAGAAGGGTTATTATACACAATAAACCTTATAATACTTAAATCTCACAGATTCATCATTGTCATCATAGTATTTGTTCTAACAGGCGACAATAGCCAAATAGTCAAAGGACTAAAATCAGAACAATCCAAACTCCGAAAAAGGGCAAGGGTTACATTCTACCCCCCTTAAAAGAATTTCGACCCCAAAATTTAGCTACTAACATCACTAAACAATTGCGGGTACTTCAATTTCATCTGATCCTCATGTTCCCACGTGAATTCTGGTCCACGTTTTGAATTCCACCGAACCTTGACGATGGCAATTCTACTCTGCTTCAACTTCTTAAACTCTCTTTCCAAAATTTCCACAAGCTCTTTCATAAAATTCAACTTAGCATCAACTTGGATCTCATCCAAAGGCACTTGTAGTGTTGGATCAGCCAAACACTTCTTAAGGTTTGACACATGGAACATGTCATAAACACCATTCAACTCCTTAGACAAATCTAACCAATAGGCCATGGGGCCTACTTTCTCAATAATCTCAAAAGGTCCAACAAATCTAGGTGCTAATTTCCTATTCTTCCCAAAGTGTACCACACCTTTACAAGGTGACACTTTGAGCAAGACATAGTCACCTACACTAAACTCTAGAGGCTTCCTCCTCTTATTAGCATAACTTTTCTGACGATCACGCGCAGCCTTAAGTCTATCCTTAATATGTGAAATCTTCTCAGTAGTCTCTTGCACTAACTCAGGTCCTATCAACTGACCTTCTCCAACCTCAGCCCACGTAATTGGCGAGCAACACTTTCTACCATACAATGCCTCAAACGGAGCACATCTCATACTAGAGTGATAACTATTGTTATACGAAAACTCAACCAACGGAAGATGAACATCCCAACTTCCTTCGAAGTCCAGGACATACGCTCTAAGCATTTCTTCCAAAGTCTTAATAGTACGCTTACTCTGACCATCGGTTTGAGGGTGGTAAGCCGTACTCATGTCTAAACGGGTTCCTAATGTCTCTTGCATTGACTACCAAAACCTTGATGTGAAACGACTATCATGATCCGATATGATCGAGATAGGCACACCATGTCTAGCAACTATTTCATTCAAATATAATCTAGCCAATCTATCCATCTTATAATCCTCACGCATAGGTAGAAAATGAGCAGACTTGGTCAACCAGTCCACAATGTTCTAAATTGTGTCATGCCCACTGCTAGTCCTAGGCAACTTGGTTACAAAATCCTTAGCTATTCCTTCCCATTTCCATACAAGAATCTTAGGTTGCTAGAGCAAGCCAGATGGCCTCTGATGCTCAGCCTTAACCTTCAAACAAGTCAAACACTTACTAACATACACAATTATGTCCTTTTTCATTCCAGGCCACCAATACCTATCTCCCAAATTGTAATACATCTTATCAGCTCCTAGGTGTACAAAGTAGTTCGACTTATGAGCTTCATCCATTATCAGGGTTCTTACATCACACTTCAAAGGCACCCATATTCGATCCAGTTAGTACAAAGTCCCATTACTTCTCCGTTCTATCATCTCATCTGAACCTTTTTGCAACCCATCAGACTCATCTACAGCCTCCTTCTGAGCCGCCAGTATCCTATCCTTGATACTAGATTGAAGGGTCATATTCATAGCTCTAATTCTCTTAGGATTTACTCTTTCCTTCCTACTTAGGGCATCAGCCACCACATTCGCCTTACCAGGATGGTAGCGAATTTCACAGTCATAATCACTAAACAACTCTATCTAGCGACGTTGTCGCATATTTAACTCTTTCTGACTAAAAATATGCTGGAGACTCTTATGATCTGTATATATGACACTCTTTGTCCCATACAATTAATGTCTCCAAATCTTAAGTGCAAACATGACTGCACCCAAATTTAAATCACAGGTCGTATAATTCTTTTCATGAATTTTCAACTGCCTAGACGCGTAGGCTATCACCTTACCTCTTTGCATTAACACACAACCTAGTCCTATCCCAGATGCATCACAATATACCACAAAATCTTTTGGTCCATCGAGGAGAGCTAGAACAAGCACATTACATAACTTATCCTTCAAGGTTTGAAATGCCAATTCCTGTTCCTTACCCTAATCGAAAGTCTTACACTTCTGAGTCAAGATAGTAAGAGACTTAGCTATCTTAGAAAAGTTCTCAATGAACCTATGGTAATATCCATCCAATCCTAAGAATGAATGAACCTCAGTCAGAGTTCTAGGGGCTTTCCAATTTCTAACAGCTTCAATCTTACTATGGTCTACATGAATCCCATTACCATTTATCACATGCCTAAGAAACTGCACTTCTCTTAGCTATAATTCACACTTAGAAAACTTAGCATACAGTTTCTCCTTCTTGAGTAGTTCCAAGACTAACCTTAAGTGTTCTACATGCTCCTCCCGAGTCTTAGAGTAGATTAAGATATCGTCTATAAACACTATTACAAACTTATGAAGATAAGGCCTACAAACTCTATTCATCAAATCCATGAATACCGTTGGTACGTTAGTCAGACCAAAGGGCATTACTGTGAACTCGAAATGTCTATAATGAGTTCTAAACACATTCTTTGGAATATCATCCTCATGCACTCTCAGCTGATGGTATCCAGACCTAAGATCTATTTTTGAGAAAAACTACAAACCTTGCAGTTGGTCAAATAGATCATCAATCCTAGGAAGTGGATAACGATTCTTAATAGTCAACTTGTTTAATTCTGTATAGTCAATACACATCCTAAAAGAACCATCCTTCTTTTTCACAAACAAAACTGGTGCTCCCAAAGGCGATGAGCTTGGTCGAATGAAACCTTTGTCTTGGATTTCTTGAGTTGTCCCGACAACTCCTCCAATTCAGAAGGTGCCAAATGATAGAGGGACTTTGCTACCAGTGTTGCTCTAGGGATTAACTCAATTTGAAACTCATTTTCCCAAATAGGCAGCAATCCAAATAGGTCATCCAGGAATACCTCAGGAAAATATCTTACTACTTCTATCTCTTTTTGTTCCTTCTCTTTAGCCTTAGCACTCTTTAGCTGTCTCATCTTTTCTTCCAGTTTCTCTCCTAATACTCTAAGCACCTTGCCATCCAGTAGTGGTATCTTTACTACTTTCTCATGGAAAATTATTTTAGCCTTATGATTAGACAACCAATCTATACCTATAATCACATCAAAACACCCATGCCCAAAAGGTATCAAATCAATGTCAAAGACATGACCCTCGATTTCTAGTTTGCAACCCTTAATAAACTTATCAATCTCTACTAGCTGCCCGCTAGCTATCTCAATCTCATATCTGAAACCTAATTCACTGGGCTCTAAGCCTAACAAAGGTATAAAAGTAGTTGAAACAAAACTATAGTCGACACCAGAGTCAAATAAGGTAATGGCAAAATGATTGTTTAAAGTAAACGTACCCGTCACAATCTTCTGACGCCTGTTATTAGCATCAACTTGTTTTGGATGATTTCCTTTCGGTCCTTATGCCCTATTCAATCTAGGACAAGCTGACCTGACATGGTCGGTACTACCACACTCATAACATGCCCTAACAGTTAGGTTTCTAGCATTGATAGGATTCACATTCCTTGGCACGCCTCTACAATCCTTTGCCAAATAACCCGAGCATTTACAGTTGAAGCATGTGCGACAAGGCCCTCCGGGTGCATGGTAAGAGTTACAAGTGGTACACTTAGGCTAAACACCCTTATTATCTCTTCCTATAGGGTTTGCGGTAGTAGCAAAAGCATTTCCAGTCCTAGTCCTCTTATTATCATCCCTACCATTTTTATCCTTGCTAGGTTCCTCCACATTTCCTCTTTTCTCAACCTTCTTAATTGATCCATTTCTAACAACCTCATCAGACAGTGCACAAGAAATCTGCACAGCCTTATGCATAGTCTTTGGCTTCATTGCTGCCACCATTCCACGAATCTGTGGAGCAAGGCCATACACATACCTTTCAATTTTCCTACTCTCTGGAATCACCAAATATGGAACTAACCTAGCCAGCTCATGAAACCTATCTGTATACGCAGCATGGCCAGCCCCAACCATGGCGTGATTCCATAACTCAGTTTCTAACTTTTGTATTTCATGACTAGGATAAAACTCTTCTATCATCATAAACTTAAAGTCATTCCATGACATGCTAATAGCAACTTCCTGGCTTAGCGTGCGGATCTGATAGTTCCACCATGTTAAAGCCTTACCCACAAATGAACCAGCAATGTATTTCACGTTTTGGTCAATACTACAACCACTCATATCTTGCATAAACTCCATTTTCTCAATCCATCGAGTAAAAATTACAATAGCTTACAAGCTAAGAACTCCTTATATGAACAACCTACCCGGTTTCCATTTACTATCACATTCCCAACGTTCTCCTGAACGTTCTCATTAACCACATTACCATTTTAATTTCCAACATTTCCTTGGTTTCCAACCTAAGCTAGCATGACAGGTAAAAGGTTCTGCAATTGCTGGGCAATGATCGTCGAGAAGTCGGGTGCTCCTCCTACACCCCTCATTGACTCCCTCTGCATTCCAATTAACACCCTCTAAGCCCCCATTAGCTCCTAAACCCTGGTCATTTCCTTGACCATTTAATTCATCAACATGCTCATCATTACCTCCCCTAGGTCATCTACTCCTTCCACCACCTCTACCAACTCGTCCATCCATTCCCCCTCCTCGTGATTCGGCAACAGGCTGGCTAGCACTTTGGTCCTCATCCTTGGTGGCATTATCTACACAAGGTAGAACATGGGCAATGTTAGGTAGGTGGGAAGGCTAATATATATATAGTATGTTACTATATATATAACTATACACATAATACCACCTACTAACAATCATATCAATCTCCTTACTCAATACTCCCTCCGTCTCTAAATAAATGTCCACTATTGACTTTCAAAGTCATTGTTCTTCAACTTTGACTTTAAATTATTTTAATTGTGTTATATTATACTTGACGCAAAATATATAAATGAATCGAATTTTAAATGTATTTTCATTGGTATGATTTTCATTAAGTATTATATAAAACAAACAAAATAATTTAAGGTCAAAGTTGAAGAAGATTGACTTCGAAAGTCAATAGTGGACACTTATTTAGGGACGGAGGGAGTAATACTTACTTATTCTATTAACGAAAATAGATAAGTAATATAAGTAAATATTTATAATTAATAATTATAAATATATCTCGATAAGTCTATTCGGTGACCTCAGTCATTATGAAAATAATCATAATAGGGTTGAAAATGAAACGTTTACTCATAATAAACATATTTGTGAAGTTTCGAGAAGAATTATATTTTTCGTCCGACGAACCAAACACCACTTTTTATATCCGTTTCGTTTCCAAAAATTAATTTTTACGACGATCAACTTGTACAACTAACATCTATGCATCAATATAAACCCAAAAGGACAAACGAAAATTAAATTTGAAAACTTACAAGCAAATCTTCAAAAATGTAGATTTCGACACGAACCGGACAACCCAAACGTTGTTTAAATGTTAACCCGCGTACAAGAATCAACCCCAAATCTTTATGCCTTCATGTTTTAATCAAAAGGAAAATTTTGTAAGTGTTTGGTGTGTGGGTTGGTTTCGGACGAAGAGAGCAAGGAGGAGAGGAGAGAACAAAATGTTTTTTTGTGTGTATGTTATGATTGAAAATGAGGTGATTACAAAATATCTAGTGTCCTTAACCAACACCACCCCTAAATAAGTGCCTCCTTGTCCCCCTAGGGGTGTTCGACCGGCCATAGGATCCTAGGAGGGTTCGGGTCATTTTTTTCATGTCGGGATCACTTACAAGCTCGTAAAACTCAACCGTAAAATACTCCCCAAAGTTACTTAGCATTTTTATTCGCTTTAAAAATACTTTTCCACTAACTTAGAGTATTTACTTGCCATATTTTCACTTTAAACCCTTAAAAACTCATTTGGACATTAACGGACGTGTCAGGACTCGTTTTTCAGCATTTCTCGAAATTCACGGGTCAAACCACCCGGAATACAAATAACACAATAATAACCTCTAAAAAGGACTATTATTCTCAATAAACCATAAAACACTTCACATCTCATAAATTCACCACCGTCAACACGGTACAAGTTCTAAATAAACTGACAAGCGTCAAATAGTCGAAGGACTAATTTAGAACATTTAAATCTCACAAGAAGGGTTATTATACACAATAAACCTTATAATACTTAAATCTCACAAATTCATCATCGTCATCACAGTACCAAATCTGAATAAACTGACAAACGGCAAATAGTCAAAGGACTAAAAATGAATTATTCAGAACACAAAAGGGGCAAAGGTTACATAAACATTGTCCCCAATGTTCTTAAAAGTACCCGTAAAATGAATAAAGGGAAAAGAAAAGGGTAAAAGAAACTAGTACTCCCCTGGTTTTGCTCAATAATGGAGAAGAAACAAGATAAACCGGCTAAATCGTCATCCAAGAATCGTCCACGCGAAAATCCAAAAAACTTCCAGGCTTCTCCTTATCAAATATAACCTGCAAATCAAAGACAAGAAACAACTACACTAAGGGTAAAATTTGACGGGAGATGATATACATATAACCTTCATTAACTAAGTTTAGACTCTACGAAAGCAATAAAGATAGGATGAATGTACTAATATAATCGTGGCTTTCTGCAAAAGTTGGGAAAATTACAAATCTTGGAAATTACACAAAATTAAATTTTTAAAAATTTGAAAAAATATGAATTTTACTGTAACTGGAAACGCGACGCCGTCAAGAAAAATCCTGACGTCTGTAAAAATTTTCTTGTTCGTTTTATTGGAAACATTTCTGCACGCATATCTAATTAGTATTTCTTGGAAAAAAAAATTGCATAGGCCACAAAGACGATTAGTACAATCATATGATTCGAAACAAACACATGACACTCCTAAAATGCATAAAATAAAAGATTGGTTTGCCTCCTAATAAGCGCTTGTTTTTGTTCGAGTCAAGAGCATGACTCTACGCTTATTTAACACATAAAAGGTGGGTCTCCCATATACTTAGCATTAAGTGCGGGTGATAGTAGCGATACACACCATTTCGATGGAAGTATGCCACATAGGGTGAAGGTGGTGTATGAATGGTCAAGGTGGTGTATGAGGCTCCGGTTCATCAACACTAGGAATTTCCCTAGAACTAAGAAAGAGGTCATGACTACAGGTATTCAAGCCTACATCCTCTAGTTGTATTTGGTCAAAAGGTTCTACCTCCATCGGGATTCCTATAGTCTCTTCTACTTCTTCCGGGTAAGTCACGGGCGGCGTGTATACATCAAATGATGGAGGGGCTTGAGATTCAAAGTTCGTGTTTCCAAAACCTAGGTCTTGTTGTTCATGGTACTTATGTTTGGCTAAATCCTCCTCATTTGTTTCCTTAGGTAGTGACTTAAGTGATTCTATCAATTCATCCAACTTATGGTTTAAGGCGAGGGTGTTCTCCATAAGATTTTGGTACACTTGGTCACTTTTCCTAAGGGCATCACTAAAGATATTTGATCATAAACACGAGGGTTGATAATAAAAATCCATCCTAAGTAAAGGCTCATATGGTGCATAGATTTCCCTAAGTGAGGTATTATATGGGTATGGTGGTGTAAGTGGAAAGGGTGGTAGTTGTGGATTCACATTCCCCATGATAGAGAATGGAAGAGTCAATGGAAATTACAAAACAAACGCACAAAGAAAAATATGGACTACGAGAAAGCTAATTGACAAGAAATTTAAAATCTCACTTGATAGGAATCTTGTGAGTAAACCTAAGCTAAATAAAATTCGAAACCTAACTATTCCCCATGCAGCGGCGCCAAAAACTTGATGCGGTCGTTGTAAACACACCAGGTTTTACAACTCCCTAGGCAGAGTACCTAACCGTTATAGTGTAGTAAGGTAAGACTCGGGGGTTGTTATCGTTCTCTAGGGGAATAGGTTGGGAAGGCTCGAACTAAATGCAACTAAGGTCTAAGAGGTTGAAAGAAGATTATTTTTTATTTTTTTATTTTTATGAAAGCAAGTAAAATCTCGGGTTTGAAGGGGGTTTTGATTTAGCTAATAACTACTAATTGCAAAAAATAAAATAAACTAGAAAACAATTATATAATGAAGCGTATTTATCTAGGATGCACTACTCCTTGCTAGCTATCTAATTCTACCTATTGATTTGTCACTCTCGTGATGTAATGTGTAAGTATTTCATAATTCATGAACGAATTACACGAACCAGCTGTCGATGCAATATTCCGTTAAAGCAACGCATAAGTAATATAGTATGAAGACTATTACAAGGCCCCTAAGAGATATTACATGAATTAAAACACTTAAAATGTGATCAACCATAGATGGGTAAGATAGTATGAAGATTGTTACCGATGGTATCCTTTTTACATAATCACGTTTCCCTAGACGTCTTCGCAAACAATTAAGGAGCTAGTTTTCTAGAGCCTAACGCGCACACACATCAACAAGAAGCAACAAGAAACAGGAAATATAAAGTATAATCAATTAAACACATTGAATTTGTCATGCCTTAATTGGTGAATATGGAGGATCCACAGCATGAATAAGAAAACAATAAGATATAATTAATCAATAACATGTTTCATGTAATCCTAAATAAACACTAGATGAATTAGCCAAGCATACTTGAATAAGAACAATCAACAATAAGAATTGAAGACATAATAAAGATGTAATCAAGAATCCAAACCATTACAAGATGTTTATGGATGGAATAAGACCTCCTAAGTTTTTGGAAAAATACCTACCCAAACCCTATAATCGGACTTAGGGTTTGGGGCTTGATAAAAACGAAGTTATGAAGTTATATTTATAGGAAAAACTAAGTCGGTTCATTGTGATGGTATCGCCACGATCTGATCACCAAGCTGTAGATTTTCTCGCTGCGATCGCGTAGGTAGTTGAATCGTCAAAATACGAGTTCGTATGAACGAGTTATGATCAAAACAATATCTACTACTTCGCGCGCAAGTTGAATGGTCATCTTTATCTTGTGACGTCGTCATCCCGTTGAATCTTCTATGGGCTTCTTTAAGTCGGCTACTCAGATGCCGTCGCCAAAGATATGACGCCGTCGCTTGAGCCTTCAGACGCCGTCACGAGGAATCGCGACGCCATCTCCACGGTCTGTATGCCCTTTTGATATCAAACTTCGTGTAGAGTTGCATTCTTGTCCGTTTCTTCCCAAATTGAGTCCAAGTCACGTGTATTTCCTTTAAAAGTCATCCAAGTGCTAAAAACAAAAAACAAACGATTAAGGACGTATTTTGGGCATATTTGCATGATTTAGGGGGTTAAATGACCCCGTAAAAGTGTATAAAATGACACCCCATCACATAGAGTTAAAAATGATGAAGTTGTTAAATCAATTTTTAACTCTAGGAAGAACATGGAAGGAGAGGGAATTCAAATTCCAGAATGGATGCTGACGGAATAGATGATGAAGCTCACAAGACACTATCAGTTGTATGTCTCTATATTTGGGGTAGATGTTCCTACGACTAAGTCATAACCGATTGAGTCTACCCAGGGAACACATAGGACACTTAGCATACCTAACCCTGTTACTACTCAAAGTGAATCAAGTACTCCTCGCAAACCAACTATCATCGGGTTTCGCGTACCAATACAACCAGAACCTGAAACGCCAATTCCAACAGCTGTTGAGATTGATATTGATAGTTTGTATGAAGCAACACGACTGAGCATTGCTACACAAAGAAGTCTTGAGGACTTAGAATATCAGCAGAATGTTGAAAAAGTACAAGAGCACATGGATGAAGAATATATAGAGAAGATTGTGGAAGGTGGTGATAATGTTGATAAGGATAAGATTACGGATGAAAATTTTAAATAGCCAAGAAGATCCCAACACTAGGTTAGAACCCGTAAGTTATAAGGAAAGTATGGAGGTGAAGAAAAGTGTTGATGTATTAATTATCAATGATGATGAGGAGGAAGAATGAGTTGGAGATGCTTTGATACAAAGAAAGATAGAGAAGGGAAGGGAATAGAGGAGATTAGGGATACATCCCTACCCACACCCATTAGATCCCCTAGGACTCATATTGCCCCTTTATCTTCGGATAAGGAGACACTTCAGGAATTGACGGCCTCTGATCATACACCTTCATCATCTACACCAAAACCCAAACAAGATCGTTTCAAGCATTACAAGAGCGTTTTTCATAAGAAGAGCAGAAGATATGGTTACATGTTCAGACATTTAAAGCAATCATTCATGCCAAGGAAAGAATTTGCTTAAATGGCCGATGCGGTTAAATCAACAATGAAGAAAGTTGTTCCTTCAATGGTTGACAAGATAGTCAATAAGATTGCAAAGAAGCTTGTTCTATTATATGTTGCTGAAGGATTATTGCTCGACAGGCAAACGACTCATACTGATATGGATACTTTGATTGCTGAGGATGTACTGAAGGAACGAGAGACTCTTCGAGTTGAACTTTCTATGCAGGTTACTAATGTTGTAACTAACGATGTTCATCCGCAGGTTGACTCATTCTTACGGAATTATATGTCGAACAATATTCTTCATGTCCATCCTACTCAAGCTGCTAGTTCTTTCGTCCATGATCTTCAATATCAATTGTACTTAAAGATGAAGGATGATGAGCAAGTACGCAATGTTGATTTATCCATATGATGGTCACTGAAGATTAAGTTTGAAAAACCAGCACCTCGTGTTAATCCTTGTCGAATAGCTGCTGTTCGCACTAGAGATCATGAAGACCATCATGATGACGATGCTCATCCTAAGGGGGAGAGTAGTGCGAAGAGACATAAGACGTCTGAACATGGGACATATTCAATGGGTGAATCTTCATCTGAACAAATCCTTCTGGATCATGTACTCAAGAACAACTAGATGAATTTGATGCTTGGATGGATGATTTTGGTACAGATGATGATCAAGTTCCCACTGAAGAAGTATCACCAGAACTCTTGGAAGAAATATCAGGGAAAGTTGATGAAGCTCAACTGCAGAAAGCTGTAAATGAGATGCTGAGAGCACAATGTAACTCATGAGAAGAACATCAGTATCATTTGGATCAAATGCACAACTATCTGAAAAGTGACATTGTTTGGGAAAGTAGAAAAGAAGACTTGTCATTACAAATTCCAAAGAAGCCAACTTTAGTGTATCAAATTTGTGAAAGAGATCCAAAGGCTCAACCAATGACTCTGCTAAATCAAGACATATTCTATCTGAAGTACGGTAGCTCAGGACCAAAGAAGTATGTTCCATCGTTGCACAAGTATGATGTAGTACCGTTTCCAAAAAATGTTCTCGAAGAACTGACCTCAAGATGGGTGAGTAAACATTTTAAAAGGTTTAATTTATATGCTCGATATAGTGTTGAACATTAGAAAAATCTATGGGCAAAGCAACATCATATCAGAAGGCATGAAAAGAAAAGAGACAATCCTGATGAAGTTTACTCAGAGTCAAAGATTGTAGAAGTAGTTAGAACTTTGTATGATCTAGGGCATGAGCATAAATATATAACAGAGATTGTGATGAGAAGAGCAGATGGAAAGTTTGATGCGATCTCAGAATCATACTACAAGTATCTTCACAAGAATGATATTGAAGATTTGTATATGATGTGCATAAATGGTAAAGTAGAGGATTTTCAAGAACTAGATTATTGGGATAATTTTATCAGAAGTTGCGTCATCTGGGAAAGAGTTCATGATTACCAGCTAGGCTTGGAAAGTTATCAACAAATAGTCAACCTTACCACTCCAACAATCACATTCCCTGGTATTGAAAGGAAGAAATTGCTAACCATCACTTCTAAACCGGTAGTTGGTTTGATCTACGAGAACAACAAGAAGGAGAAGAGGGCGATGGATATCAAAGAGATTCCTAAGTTTTGTGATGCTACATTGATAAGGGTTTTGAAGTTGGTAGAAAAGAATAACATGGATGTAAAGCACGGGTATGCAGATCTGAAGCTTAGTGATAACGATGCAAAATACTTAAGGTTTTATGAGGAATACATCAAAGATTGGTTAAGGCATCGAGATCAAATGAGATGCTGGGAATCGTATATGAATGGAAGGCCACTAGAATCAAGAAGGGATTACCCAGAATAATCGACCCTTAGGGGGAGATTGTTAGGTTTAAAAGTGTCAATTATTGATACTTAAGTGGCTTATTTATTTTATAAAATATTTAGACTTTATTTTATAGTTAAAATAAGAAATGTAATAAAGTTAAGTGAGTTTAGTTAAAATATCTCACTTAACATAGAAGCAAGGGTAGTTTAGTCAAATAAGGTTTAGAGGCTCCCACCTCTATAAATACTCCTTCATTTGTGAAGGAGTGTAAGGCTTGACATTTTGTAATCTCTCCCTCCCTCATTTCTTCTTCTCTTTTATAAAATTAAAAATTAGTGAAAGTCTTGCCTTCCTATCTTACTATCTCTATATACTTAAATCGTATCAAGTGTGATTCAATACTTACCGACCTAACAATATGTTATATAGTTTGTTATGCATGTGCCTTATACACACTATCCATGCTATTGGTATAATTATAAAATGTATATATACTTTTAGTATGGTTACCCTATTAATGATGCTACCAAAATTTCGCATGATCGTCAAGGTGATGAGCTGGTCATTTAACTTGGGTTGACCTTGACTTTCGGGATTTCAGTAACAGTACTGAAAAGACAAAAGAATGACTGTTAGAGAGGTCCCCGGGCTGATCCCGGGGGAACCCCTTTGACGATCAAGTCAGTATTGATCATATAGCTATGTATGCATAAAAATGATTAGATAATCTTAATGGTAGGAATGCTTAAATACTATTGGTAAGAGTGTTTAGTTGTAGGTTAAAAGGATGATAGGAACTGGTGTCACGGCTGGCGATTCCCCATTGGTAACTCACATTATATATGCGGTTTTACGCCACATATCCTAAATGGAATCAAGTACATTTAGGAAGTAAGATCGACAGGATAACTCGGGGTATTTCTCATTCTATCATTAGAATAATATTGTTAGTACTAGAGAAAGATGCAAGAAGTGAGAGTGGAAAAACTATTAATAGAAGTGCTTAGGGACAGATTTGTATGTCTTAAGTTCTTTCCAACGATTTCTATTTATACACTGAAATAGCTAGTAAGATTCGATGAATCAGAGTATTATCAGATTCATATATGTTGTAAGACACATGTATCTTATCTTCATACAATATCATATCTTCATACCGTGTGCTAATGTTTTGCACCTTGGTAGTTCATCGTATGAACTAAGAAGAATATTACTAATCACCGTGCTTATCTTCATCAATTGGTATGTTCACTTCATGAGTAAGTTATACATAGTTGTACATACATCTCTTATATGTAAAATGTCAATGAGATAATTTTCATGCATCTGTTAAGTCATGAGTGTGTTGTAACGTGATTTAACTTCAGTATATTGGAACCACTTAGGGGTAGCCTAGTGGCAAAAGGGTTTTGTGACTATCACACTAAAAGGTGTGAGGTCTAAAGTTCAATTCCTGCTAAGTGTAAACAACTTTGAAGTGACCACGCCAACCTTCTGAAAAGGAAGGGCTTTACGAGGTTCGAGTATGTATGGCGGTGGGTTCAAACCTCGTGGATTAGTCGACAAAAAGGTCAGAAACTATGATTACAAAAAAAAATCAGTATATTTGGTCATATAGTTATCAACTTATTTTTTTCATAAGTAGTGAAACAAGGGTTACACCATTAGGAGATAACTATAAAAATCATATAGCACAATTTACGATCGATTAACGATTGTAATTAGATTGAGGAAATAATCTACATGGTTTAGTAGGCATGATTTTACACATAACGTAATATTGATAGTGTTGATGCAAATGATGGCTAAGATCCCCTATACGTTTTAATGATGATAAATATATATTAGGAGACACTTAAAATCGTTAACGATAGCTTAAAAACGAAAACACACAAAACCAGGCTTGGCATGCCAGGCTCGCGTGCCATAGCCAGCGCGCCACTTACTGTCTTGTGCGCGCTCGGTTTTTCAAATTCGGCTTTCCTTTTACCAGAAATTTTTTGATATTTCAATACAGTTTCATACATGATATTTATAATTGATCAATGGGTTGCAATAACAAAAGTTTTACAACCCATAAGCAAATTTTTTGATATTTCAATACAGTTTCATACATGATATTTATAATCCGATCAGTCCAGTTTCTCCGTCCGATCCAATCTGCGATCAATTATGCCAGGCCTTGCTATACTTGCACTTTGACTTGAGTTTTACTTTACTTAAAAAAATGTGACATTATAAATATATATATAAAGAGCAGAAACTGTTCAATGAACAGTAAAAATATTAAAAAAAAGAAAATCTCACAACTCACGATGAAAAAAAATAAATAATAAATTTACAAAATTCACCTTCAAGTTTGCTAAAAGTTACAAACTGACATTTAACTTTTATTTATTTACGATTTTTTTATATAACAAACTTTATTTATCAAATATGGAACACATATCTATTGATTCATTCGGAAAAAAAGGTCGCTGAAAAGAGCGTCGAATTGCAATGTTTCTGACACGCGCACGATTTTATAAAAAATGTTGAAGTTTATTATATATATATATATATAAAATATTTACAAAACGCACCATCAAATTTGCTAAAAGTAACAAAAACACTGTCAACTTTAATCTATTTATGACTTTTTATATAAAAAAACTTTATTTATTAAATATGGAACGCATATCTATCGATTTATTAGGAAAAAAATGTCGCTGAAAATATCGTCGAATTGCGAACAAAACGAGCCTAATAACGCAATGCTTTTGACATGCGTACGATTTTATAAAAAATGTTCCAACTTTAATATATATTTTTAAAATACTAGTTTTAATCCCCGTGCACGCACGGGGTTTGTACATTATGTTTTTTTAATATATATATAATTTTTATTTTTTATGTTTTATAAGTTATGAAAGTTTAAGGGGTTATTTTTTTTAAAGTTATAATAAAATTTGTAAATTTATAAATTTACACTTTTCTATATAATTTATTTAAAATTAAACCACAAAAGTTTTAATAATGACCTCTTTTTTTCAAGTTTTTGTTTTTATAAATTTGACACATATATTTTTATGTGTTTTTTTCTCAATCAGATTTCTTTACTAAAATAATGTTAATTTTAAAAGTATTTAAGCTTTTTAATTAAACATATATTCAAAAATAATAAAAAATTAGAAGAATCATACATAATAAGAAAAAATTCTTCTTTTTAAAATGCAAAAATCATTACTTTTTCTTTTCCTTTACTAGGTAAAAGATTTCCAAAGATTTCCGAAAATAGTATCGGTTAATTGTAAGATGAGTCAAATAGTAATTTTTTTTTATCCAAACAAACAAAGGTAACCTTGAATCCAAACCCTAAGCTTTTATCCATCATAAATCATAAAATCAAATCCTTGAATCTGCATAATAATAAGGTTTGGTCCTTTGAGAGAGATGTCAACATCAGGGGGACAATCACAATTCCGGTACACACAAACACCATCAAAGGTTATTCATCTCCGTAATCTCCCATGGGAGTGTACTGAAGATGAGCTTGTCCAAGTTTGTAAACCTTTTGGGAACATTGTTAATACCAAGTGCAACGTTGGCGCTAATCGTAACCAAGCTTTCGTTGAATTCGTATGTCTTTTTTCTGCATTCAGTGGAATTTTGTGGTTTATTTTCAAACTTTTCGGCTTATATAAGTTTAGGGGGTGTTTGTTTCGCCTTATATATTTCCGGCTTATTTTGGGACTTATGGTCTTATATTAGTTTATCATATCGTAATAAACTTATATAAGCTCACAAGTTTCAAAATAAGCCGGAAAATATATAAGCCGATATCAAATAAGCTCATAAGCCCACATATTGGCTTATTTTCAAACTTATATAAGTATATTATGTCTACTAGGATGTAGACGGTAACACCCCTATCCGAGGCTTAAGGAGAAAGACCTCCGACCAATTCGATCTCATAGTTTTGCCTTAATCTTGTCGTTCGTAAATAATCACTTAAGCACTAGAACCAATTTTGTTTAATAGAATAGAAGGTTACGTATCAAGTTTTTTTTTCTTTCAAATTTTTGGCAACCATGGTTTCCGACCTTTTGCCCCATTAATTCACGGGATTTAAACACACCGTCACATAGACTCAAACCAGGTAAAGCCCTCCCTTTTCAGGATGTTGGCGTGACCACTTCAAGGTTGTTTGCGCCTAGCAGGAATTGAACTTGAAACCTCACACATTTTAGAGTGATAGCCACAAGCCCTTTTGCCACTAGGCCACTCTTGAGTGGTTTTCTTTCAAATTTAGTGTTGGCATAGGAAAAAGTTTGATAAAAACAAAAGTATGCAATTGGATGTGTGCGTGTATGAGCATGCTTGCTAGATGTTTTTGGAATGTATTTTTTTGAAGCTTTCATAGTTTGAGATATCTTTTTGTTTTTGGTATGCGCGTGGGTATTATACGCACACAATGCTTCATTTATAGTTCGATTTGTTTACTTAGAAGAAGTGAACAAAAACAAGCCAACACAGTTTTGATACAAGCGTAGATGTCGGTTAGCAGGATCTTGTAGCCGAAGAACCTTTTTTTAGACCACCATGAATAATTATGAGTATTGAAATAACAGGTGTAGGACACTCGGTTAGAGCTTTATATGACATCTGATTATTGTTTTCTTGAACTAGTGTCGGCAACTATAAATGGTGCAAAGGAAGAAAGTAGTATGTGTGAATAACTTTATTATTTTGGTTTTTCGTGTTGGATTTTCTTCCTTTAAAACCAAGCTTAAAGCACTTCACAGTTGTTATTTCGTTGGGACACACATTAAACGACTTCTTAATTGAAACTTACTAAACCTATAACGGAACCACCAAATCGCAGATGTCATATTAGCTAATGTGTTTCTCTATGAAATTTTGCAGGTAGACCAAAATCAAGCTATCAATATGGTTACATATTACGCTTCATCCTCAGAGCCAGCACAGGTTCGTGGCAAAAGTGTGTATATACAATACTCCAACAGACATGAAATTGTTAACAACAAGGGCCCGGGAGATGTTCCAGGAAATGTGTTACTTGTGACTATGGAGGGTGTAGAAGCTGGTGATGTGAGCATTGATGTTATTCATTTGGTAAGTGCTATAAGTCATTTTACTTTATGAAATCCCTAAAAGACCTTGTGAATTGATTTTAGGTCATACAGTTTTGGATTCTTTTGTTTATGACAGATATAGTAATTCATGTGTCTCTACAATTTGATGCACGGATGTGCCTACTAATTTGTTATTCATAAAACAATGTCAAACAATTTTCGTTATCCTGTATGATCATGTGTCCAGGGGAGCGTATGCGTTGGGATCATGGGACGGATTTCAAAGTTAATTTAGCTAATTTTAACTTAGGTGATGGGTTTGTTGGCATGTAATCTCAATAGCCTTGAAGCCTTGATAATAGGATTTTTTCTAACTTATGCTTTTAGGCACATGGTTAGAAGCATCAAATGTTGTTTATATTCTTCTTGATACTATGATTAGTGATTAAATATTTTTTTTTTAAATTCTCTACCAACATCCTTTTGCTAATTTTTTTTTCTCTTGCATCATTATGTGAGTGCACTTCACGATGTTTGGCAAAAAAACGTTATGAACATACTTTGTTAGAAAGGAAGTTCTCTATGTCTCACATTTTGTTCTAGCTTCATTACATGCATAATTTGTCTAACGGATAACCTCCTTTTGATTCAAAAATACGGTTTTCATCTTCAAAAGTAATATTATGATAGGAGGGTAGAAAACGAACCTCTTGAGTAGACAATAAGACATAATTGTGCTCCGCAAAAAAAAAAAAAATAGCGACTAGCTACTTTCGGGAAAAATTTCAATAATTTTTTTTCAATTTTCTACGCATATAAGCATTGCATTCACATCTTGTAGAACCCCGATTTCTTTGTTGTTTTCAGTTATCTACTACTTTAGTCTGTGCCTTTTCTTTCAAGATGTGAATGCAATGCATAGCTTATATGTGTATGAAATTGAGGACAATCATGTCTTATTGTCTACTCAAGAGGTTCATTTTCTTCCCCCCTCGTGATATTACTTTTGGATATGAAAACCGCATACTTTTATTGAAAGAACAAGGTTTATATGTCAGACAAATTATGCGTGTAATGGAGTTTGAAAAAAGTGTGAGACATGGACAACTTTCATTTCTTATGAAGGAAGTTCATAATTTTTACTTGCCAAACTTCGTGAAGCACATTCACAAAACGATGCAAGAGAAAAAAAAATTAGGAGAATATTTAGCAAGGGTAGTTTTGTTTACATAATTTTTTAAAGGATTTGTCTAATTTAGGCACATGGTTAGAACTTAGAAGCACTAAATGTTATTTCGATTCTTCTTGATACTATGACGAGTGATTACTACTTTGAATGTGATTCAATTGTTTACCTCACAATACTTCTTCTGCATTCTGAAATTTTTGATACTAGTAAATACCGTAGAAGAATTTGAATAAGAATGTTTTCTTGTATTTTTGAGTAGGAGTGGCTTTAATATCTATAGATTTGATTTAAATTGGTAGATTTTTTTTGGTGACGGTTCTTATATGAATTCTTTTGTTGGAGACAGTCTGGATATGTGTCATACTCCTGTCTAACGTCATTCTTCACGCTTACGTATTCAGGTGTCATTCTGCACTTATTACTGACTGTTGAGTTTTTTGTGCCAGTATAATGGTTGCCCCTATGAGTTAGAATTATTCATCGTCTATATATATACTTGCATGCTGTTTTGTTTTACGCGATTCATTCTACACATTGCAGGTGTTCTCCGCTTTTGGATTTGTTCACAAGATTGCCACATTTGAGAAGACCGCTGGATTTCAGGTATATGTTGATGGTATCTGTTATAATATTCAGCTATTTTTTCGAATACACGCCTGTTTTGTGGTGACTTAATAGTTAATATCTTGATGTGGTAGGCGTTGATTCAGTTTACTGATGCGGAGACTGCTTTGTCAGCAAGAGAAGCGTTGGATGGAAGAAGTATCCCGAGGCATGTTTCAACACTCATTGTGTTATCTTTTTATTTGTTAATTCACTTCTAAATTTTGCAGTAGCTGATTACTTTTGTGCCGATTGTTTTAATAAAAGTTTTATGTTTGCGGTATCTATTCTAACTCTTAATACTTGATTTTAGCTACTTGCTTCCAGGCCATGTTGGTTCATGCAGTTTGCGCATTACATACTCTGCCCACACAGATCTGAATATCAAATTCCAGTCTCATCGCAGCAGGTTTGCCAATTTCCTCTTTGATTTACTATTGTTCTGGTAGTCATGTGGTAGGCGTTTGTATTATTATGCTTGTTTTGCGCTCTTGAGAGTTTGCTAATGGATGTACGTGATTTAGAGTTAGTGAAGTCTTACATATATATCTGAAATCTTTTTTTTTCATCATGTAGAGACTACACAAACCCGTATCTTCCAGTAAATTCTACTGCAATTGAAGGATTTGCTCAGGTAGTATATATATCTGGATGTTAAATTGTTTAATTTGCATGCTAGCATACACTAACATCAGTATTTTTCCAGCCTGTTGTTGGTCCAGATGGGAATAAAATAGAGCCTGAGAGCAATGTCCTTCTTGCATCGATTGCGAATATGTTATATGCAGTCACAGTTGATGTTATCCATACGGTAATGAATCATAGATATTTACTTGTCTTGAATGTTGTGGTACGAGTGTTATAGGTGATTCTGTTCATAATTAACTATACAGTTGGGTTCGTTTTCAGGTGTTCTCTACATTTGGTTCTGTTCAAAAGATTGCAATTTTCGAGAAGAATGGTGGGACCCAGGTTTTAGTACAATATCCTGGTAAACGTCGTATAATGTTCATCTTACTACCTCTATTATCAGCTGATTTTTTTTTAATTATTATTTTTTAAAATTGTATTTTTTTTATAAAAAAAACGGTACTTGTATTTTGTAGATGTAAGGACTGCAGCAGTTGCCAAAGATGCTTTAGAGGGACACTGCATATATGATGGTGGCTATTGTAAGCTTCATCTATCATACTCTCGTCATACTGATCTCAATGTACAGGTATAAAATATGTGTGTTTGGATTAAATCTTGAGAAAATAAAGACCATCTTTAAAATAGTTATTACAAGAAAATGGGTACAAATTTCTGTCGAATTACAAGTTAACACCACTGATGGTTCAGAGATTGTATTGATTCGACTAATTAGTTGTTTATTTCTAGGCATTCAGTGACAAAAGTAGAGACTTACACTGTCCCAGAATCAGCAATGCTTGCGGCGCATACATGTTCTAGTGGCCAGAATCAGCCAAGCTGGTCGCACCAGTCTTGGCAGGACTCATCATCCCTGGTTCTAATTATATTCTAGTGGCCAGTATGCAGCCGGTAGTTTGGGAGAGACTCAACCACCCGCTCCCCCAGGCCAAGCAGCTTCGTGGAACCCAAATATGCAAGGTGCTCAAACAAGCTTCGCATCAGGCCCTGGTCAAACATTTGGAGGATCACACCCCGGGCCTGTGTATTCTTCTGCAGGCAGGGGCCCCGGACAACCAACAAATATGCAACCTGGAGGTGCATCTACATACTACCACCATCAGTGATAAAATAAATGGTTCATTGGTGTAATATTCCGAGCCGAGTTAAAGTATGCAGCCAGGAAAAATCCGTGAGTGGTAAGAAACAATCCATAGATAGACTAATGATTTTGCAGTGATTTGAGGTTGATTTCTTAACTTGTTCTCGTTTTCCAGTTTTTTAGTTTCCTTTCTGATACATAACCGACAAAATGTACCCTTTTCATTTCGAAACTTTTCGTAAACATATGAGGCGATGAATGGGACACGATAGATAACATCCTGCATTAAAGGTGTTAGAAGAAACAAGAGGTCCATTGATTAACAACCAGTGGGCATATAAAAACACCACTAATAGTGCTTCTGCTAGTGTGGGGATGCTAGTTTACAATTTTCATTCAACCTTTAATTTACATGTGAGTACGATCCCTATGGTCAAACCTGGATCATAAAATGGTCGAAGAGCTTCCTTTTTTCACCGTAACTTCGCAACTAGGTTCAAACTCGAAATGATACTATCCGCCCGTTTACCATGTGTAGATTGTTGTACTTCGAGATATTCAATTTAAGGTATGTCCGGATATCTCTGCTAGCGTTCAAATGTGATTAATGAATGTTAATAATACTTCTATACTGTACCGTCACTTCACCCCGGGAATATCTCTTCCGGAATCTTTTTATCATTGATTCTTACTTGTGTATTTTAAGTATATACTATCAACGAATCAGTATCCGTCCTTGGGGCATGCTTTATTGAGGTCCTTAAAGTCAACACACATTCTCCAACTGTCATCATGTTTCTTTACCATCACCGGGTTGGAGAGCCAATCGTGGTAGTAAACTTCCCTCATGATTCCAGCGGTCACAAGTTTACTGACCTCATTAATTGCTATATTTCTTTCTGCCGCTTGACCTCTTTTCTTCTGCCTGATTGGTTGGCAACCTTCTCGTACATTTAACCCATGTTCAGTTGAGATGAGATCCCTCTAGACCCCTTATTTTCTATAGACCCATTGAACTCATCCCATTCATTCATTTCATTTTGATCCAAAGGCTATGATTAAACCACATATTTACACATCAAGGGCAAAATCGACCATTATATAAACATAAAATTCCCACCCACCTTCATTTCCCCCAAAAAAAGTTACAGATCTAAGAAAGACACACACAGTCCCACCATAAATCATACCGATTTCACCATAAACCATTATCAAACCGGAAAGTAAACACTTCGATTAAAACATCAAAACATCATAGCAGATCGTTAACTGGTCCAAACGTTGATTTTGATCAAAGTTTAATCGATTTTTTGATCGAGTGTATCATAATTCACAATAAATTCGTTAAAAACTGGATGTTAGTTGGTTAAAAGAAACAAATTTAATTGAGTTTCGAGTTTTGGATGCAGAAATTCAGGTGGTGGATCCTGAAATCCAGGTTATGGATGAAGCTGTAGATGATCCAGATGTAGAAGAGAATCTAGTTGCTGTTGAAGGTAAATTACATGTGATTCTGGATTTTATTTTATTTTGTTATCAATGGTGTACATGGAAACAAAGTAAGAAATGTTTGTATATGCGTCTCAATAGTGTAAATTTAAATAGTTTTGCAAAATTGCTATATCGAATGAATTAGTCATGTAATGGCGATTGATGTGTTGTACATAAATGGTTAGGTTAGTTTTGTAGATACTTCTAGGTTATATATGATTTATTAAACTTGAACTCAAGCATACTATATTCTTGTGCAGTGACTTTAAGATTTATTGTACTTGTCTGATTTATCTCGACTTGCTTCATTATAAGGTGATTCTGAGTAAATGATGTATTTTGTTGAATGTGATGTATTTTGTTAAATCATTCTGAATATTCTTTGTTTTGTAAACAGAATCATAGGTGCGTCTGTTTTAATGGAGAATCATATATGATTCATGTGAATCATATATGATTCTGTAACAGCAAGGATTGTTGCACCTGCTGAAAAAGAAGCAGGAACTGTTGCTACTACTATCAAACAAGAAGCGAGAAACACCGCTATGGAACAATTAACTACAGCTTCTTGAATAGTTTTGAGTTTTCCAAATCATACTTTGTTTAGATTTGTTTTTTCTTTATTTTTCTACATTGGTAACAAATGTAATTGATGGAGTGTTTGGGCATGTCCAACACTTTAGTATGTTTTTGGCTTGGGTATGTCCATTGCCTGCATTTTTGTTAAGAATCATATATGATTCAGGAATCACATCTGAGTCTACTGGAATCATATATGATTCTACAGGTTTTATATCCGAGTCTACGGAACAAGCAACTATTGTTGGAAAAGTGCTTTGAAGATCTAAATTGAATTACTTTATGTTTAATGCTCTAGCAGATTTGGTATTTTAAAGTGTTTTGTAGAATCATATATATATACTGTTCTTGTAGAATCATATATATAATGTTCTTGTAGAATCATATATATACGGTTCTTGTAGAATCATATATGACTCATGGATGAATCATATATGATTCATGGATGAATCATATATGATTCATGGATGAATCATATATGATTCATGGATGAATCATATTCGATTCATGGATGAATCATACTTGAAAAAAAACATAACTAAATGTACTCAACACAATAAACATAAGTAAATGTACTTAACACAAATCATATATGATTCACTACTGAATCATATATGATTCTGTATGAATCATATATGATTTATCATGAATCATATATGATTTGCTTAATCAATGTAACAGGTGAAAATAAAAAGATTAATCAACGTAGCAAGTAAAAATCCATTTCATACCATATAGAATACCATCAGATTTTGCATAAAACTAAGTACTTGTTCAAACCTACATCAGTACTAGGATTCACAACATCTAAATTACAAGAAAACACATCCAAAGTCAAAACCCTGATTGTTGGCCCTTGAACATTGAACTTGTGCAACATAATCTTTCTAGCAATCTTGAACCTCATGCACCTTAACAACAAAACCTGCTCCTCCGATTCTTCATAAATACCCCGCAATCTGCATGATTTCTGGTAGCTCTCCACTTCAACTTTGGGATGATTGATCTCATTTTAGAAACATCATCATGGTGTGAATGTTTATGCTCTTTCAAACGCATGGAAGAAACTTTTTCTACAATTAAAAAGGAGAAAAACAAAGTAAAAAAGATGTACATATATCAAATGTAAATGTGATTCATTTTTGAATCATATTTGATTCATGTGAATCATATATGATTCATGAATGAATCATATATGATTCTTAATTAAAAACCTAAATACATCAGCAAAAAAACTCAGAACAAAACAACAAGAATCATACATGATTCTCAGTAAAAACTACTTA
>BQNB010065908.1:21125-34767 GCA_026074375.1 Tanacetum coccineum | reverse complement strand
GTTATCGCTACTTAGGCAAACACGTAATCAGTTTAAATATGTCAAAGTTACTTGCGTCCAATTGTAAAACAAAGCATGTTCTCACCCCAAAAACTTATAAAACAAATCATGTAAAACGTGGGGCTATGAACTCACCTTGAGTGAGCGAATATCGAGTATATCACAGAAAATGTGTCACAGAATTGATCGAATGCAACCTAATCGAATATAGGTCGTATAAGTACTAATCACATTGGATAACTACTATCATATATAATTCTATATAGCTAATCACCATCTAATTGTTTTAGTGTAATCATATTTATAAAGTTAAAACGTTTATAAATATACCTTTGGTAAAAATGACATAACTTTCACGTTTCAAGTCTGTTTTTTGCGTTTCTTATGTCCACGCTTTCGTATTAAGACAAGTTATCAAAATTTGACATTTTCATATTTTTAGTCCTCTGATGAACAGTGATTTTTACTGTTCATACCAGTTATAAACTTATTTTTATAACTTTAATTAACATAATACCCGTAAATATCGTATTTTATTCGTTATAGCTCCGTTTTTAGCGATTCTTTCGAGCACGTTCTCGTAATTAAAAGTTCTATTTACTTATGAGTTTACAAAAATAAATGTTTCTGTCATGAACAGTAACTTTTTATAAAAGTATTATTATCGTAAACTTGTGAAATTCATAACTCTTTCGTTATTGATTGAAAAATTACAATTCTTATCATTTTAAAATCTTAAAAATATGTAGGATCTGTGAAAAATACTAAACCTTATATTTTAGAAATATTTTATAACTTGCTTTTATAAAGTTTGTTTTATAAATCCGGTATTAACGTAAAACGTATATTTGTCGTATCTTTTTCGTTATAATTCGGTTTTCGAGTTCTTTACATATTTGGAATCGTCATGAGGTGTACTATACTTATAAAACATGATAGGGCTATCATAAAACACGAACCAAAACAGTCCCTTTGTAAATAATATGTATACTTATTGATATCACTTGTTTTATGTACTTTATAACTTAGTAAATTTTCCACAATCCTCCATAACCTTATTTATCATATATGTTACATATAATAATGTCCATATCTTGTCCAAAAGTCCATAGTATCAAGTCCTTGATAACACCTTTAAATCACACTTATTATGTAACTTTTAATTACAAGTTATTAAGTAAACCCTAATTAACAAGTTTGTACATAACCTTTTTATACATAAACCAAGAGTGTACAACACTTATAAATCCATTTTAACATGATATTACCAACATCATAGCATATGTAAAAGTATACAAAACAATGATCACAAGTAAAAATCCATTCCACATGTTTAAAAGTATCCTAAATGGTGATTTTACTATATAGAACATATATACATATAAAATGATAGATGTAAAGTTATTAGAGTTTTTAGATAACCTTATGATGATGTATGATGATAAGCACCACAATCTAAACCCTTATTTAGTTGAAAAACCAAAGCTTACAAGCTTAGAAATCCCTAATTCCAATAGAAACCCTAATCTTGCTTTTCTTGCTTCAATACTTGTAAACCTTTAACCAACCCTTCAAAACACCTTAGGTTATCATAGGAATGATGTGTGAATGCTTGTATGGTCTTATAAAATCAAGCTATGGATTTTATAAAGAGGGTGTTTGATGTCGTGGCTTATGCAAGAGAGAAAGAGAGAGTTGTGTGAAATTTTACTAAGTAAAATGAAGTGTAAGTGTTTCTCTTTCTAGTTGTAAGAGTTATATAAGTCATATGCTAGTCAAAGCAACTTGTAAGAAAGTCTAGAGACATGATGAGGGTTTTTAGGGAGCCATTGGTCAAAAGTATGGGAAGTATGGCTTGATTTAATGTGTATAGATGTACAAAAGACCATGTGGTGAATTTTTGTGATATTTCTTTGTATAAATCCACCTATATCCGGCCATATATGTATATACATGATATATTTTTGTAATTTTTGAGTATTAGGTACAATTGTGGGTATTTGTTGAAGCGTAGAAAAGTTTTGGTGGTTCCGGGTATGCCTAAACGTATTTTATCGCGAAACGTAAACACTTTACGTAACCAATAAAAATAAAATGAACAAAGTTAATAATTATCCTCAAAATAATTACTTAACACTTGCTTGATGTAAACATTTAATCGTTTGATGCCCGTTTACATTGAATGATCATTTTTAGCTTACGCGATTTAACTTAATGTTTATGATTTAAAAGAAAACACGTACAATACTAAAGATACATAGTGAATTTATTGACGACGTCAATGACCCTAAAACACGGGATGTTATAGTATCTGTTATAACTGTCGCATACGTTTTGATATCTTGTGGTCTACTATAACATCGTTTGAACTAAACCTATGAATTCACCAACTTTATGTTGACGTTTTATGCATGTTTTTCTCAGGTGCTTAGCATGGATGTCGTTGCTTGAACTATATGAAGCCTATTGCCAAACCAGTTTTCTAGATTTTATTTATGATTATCTTAAATACCGTTGTTGAACTCATTTAAGCTTTCGCTTGTTATCTTTTGAATCTTTAAAAATTAATTGATGTAAACTTATTAATATTTTAAATTGATGTAAACTCATTCTTTATGCTTTGTACTCGAAATAGCCATGGACGTCACGCCCCTAGACGCCAAATCGGAAGGGACCCTATTTGGGGGTGTGACATAGATCGGGGAAGATATGTGTTTGCATCAATAACTTATATTTTCGTGTTTTTATGTTTTTGCAAAAGGTAAAATGTTTTTGACTTTTTGCATTTTTTTAATTTTGTATTTGGTTTTCAATAAAAAATAAAATCCAAAATATTTTTAAGATTTTCATTTTTTAATTTTGTATTTTTCTTTTTAGATGTATTTACAAATGTTTCGATGTAGGGTCTTTCATTTAAGAAGATAACTTTGCGAGATGATATAACATTGTTGGAGTCGTACACCTCTTACCGGTCCTGTGAACTAAGTACTCAAACCTTTCCTTGGGAAGGGCTTTAGTAAATAAATCAGCAAGCTGGTATTCCGTCCCGACAAAGTAAAGTTTGATTGTACCATGTTCAACATGCTCCTTAATAAAATAATATCGGATGTTGATGTGTTTAGTACAAGAATGTTGCACTAGATTACATGATATGGCAATCACGCTCTTTAAATCGTAGTACATAGGAATATTGGTGTAACGATATCCATAATCTAGCAGTTGCGTCCTCATCCAAATGACTTGTGCGCAACATGCAGACAAAGATACGTACTCCACTTCTGCAGATGACATAGCTGTACAATCCTGTTTTTTAGATGACCAATTGACTAGCTTGTCATCATGACACCCTGCATGATCTGCATCTAAATATGTGGTTATCTCAAGTCTGTAATCCTTGAAATACCACAAACCTATGTTAATGATATGTTTGAGGTAACGAAAGATCCGTTTGACCTCTTTGAGGTATTTCTCTGTAGGGTGTGCCTGATAACGCGTACATACAAATGTTGCAAAGGCAATATCTAGTTGACTTGCAGTGAGATACATAAGTCCTCTTTATCTGATCAGTTGGGGTACCTTGTAAATCTGCGTCGATTCTGGCAGAAGCCATTGGTGTACTTATGGAATCACATTCGTCCGTACCATGTTTAATAAGAATCTCCAAAGTATATTGTGATCAACTTAGGAAGATTCCACAGGGGGATGGATGAATCTGAAGTCTAAGAAAGAATTTCATCTCACCCATCATTGACATTTCAAAATTATCTTTCATTAGTTTTGAAAATCTGTTTAAGAACACCGGATTTGTTGAACCAAAAATTATGTCATCTTCATATATTTGAACAACTAAAATGTCATCTCTGTGTCTTCTTGAGAACAAAGTCGGATCAACATTACCTTTTGTGAAATGGTGTTCAATCAAGAATGAGTAAATCTACCATGCTCTTGGGGCTTGATTAGGAAAGTCTGAATCTACAAAACCGTCAGGCTGACTTACAAATAATTCTTCTTTCAGTGGTCCATTGAGGAATGTAGTCTTGATATCCATCTGGTAGATAGTGAAGTTTTTATGAGTTGCATAAGCCATGATTATTCTGATAGCTTCGAGTCGTGCAACTAGAGCAAAAGATTCCTCAAAGTCGATTCCCCCTCTTAACGATAACCCTTGGAAACTAAACGAGACTTATTTCGAATAACCATATTTTCAGCACCTTTCTTTTTTTCCAAAGCCATTTTACCTCGTCTATGTTCCTGCCAGCACGTCTTTCAACAAATTCCCACACATCCAATCATTCAAACTGGTTAAGCTCATCTTGCATTGATTCTATCCAGCTGTGATCAATTATAACTTCCTTGATGTATGCGGGTTCTATAGTACTCATTGTTAATGCATACATGCACATCTTAGCATCTGTATGAAGTCTACTTCATATCATCACAGGCTTTGAAGGGTCACCAATCACTTGTTTAATTGGATGATTCTTTGTCTATTTATAAGTTGAGCAATGTTGTTGGTAAAACTCGTGCATATTTGACAGATCCTATTATGTTGAAGATGACTCAGCTTCTTCTACCTCAGCTGTGTAAAATGGATTTATGAAAGTATTTTTGTCAAGTTCTGCAACGTCTTCTTGAATTGATTGAAGAGCGTTATCATCCGAGACTGGAGTTATAGGTTTATTAACAATTGGTTCTTCTGATGAGGATACTACTTAAGGAGCTTCAGGTTCTTCAACGATGATTGATGATGATGAAGGAGTGTCTTCATTATTGAGAGTATTTGTAGCGGAATTGTCTGACACTTTAGGACTTCTCGTCGCATAGTATTCTTCATACAAAGGACCAAAAAAAATATCCAAGTTTTCTTTTGATGGTATTTCAGTCGAATCTTCTGATGAATCTTGAAAATTTATGTAGTTGAGACTGGGTCCTGAATTGTTGCATTTAGAAGCCTGATGACATCAAATAACGTCACTTTTATAGCATCATTTATCCCATGTAAATTACCCATTTTGTATAATTATTGCAAGAATTGGTACTTAATCGTTTATATTTGAGAATTGTAGTAATTATGGAGCACTTGGTGAAGATTAGCATAAAGGCATGCAATTTAGAGCTTAAATAAAGACATTTGAAGAAACTATTCTGACACACCTCAATACGTTGTATCCAACAAGGAAGATACGGCGTATCCGTGCCTGCACTTCATCAGATACCACAAAGAATTCAAGTTCAATATGCAGTATCCAAAAGATCGTAATATGCCGTAACCAAGATATAGTAATAAAATATTTTGTAAGATATTGAACGTGGTCACTACTCCAAGAAACTTCCAATACACCGTATTAACCTCAAACAATAAGGCGCGTCGACCAAATTCCAGACACTATAAATAGAAGGCCTAAAAATAAGTTTTAGGTGTGCTTGATCATATTTTTGATACCCTAACCACAAAAGTCGATTTTAAGAAGACAAGAAGAGTAGAAGAGGTCAAGAAAAGCTATTAATTGCATATGAAACACCTTCTAATCTCCTACAACTCTAGTAATCTTTTGATTTTTGGTATCATTCGTTTAACTCGGTTAGTTTACCTCGGTTGAATTATAATTCATGTATTGATTACAATGATTAAGGGCTAATACCCTTGGGTATTAGCCATGATTATGAAGATTTAAATATTTGGTTTGTTTATATCTACTGCTTAATTTATCATTGATTGCTTGTTTATGTTTATTAATTTATACTTGTTTATGTGCTTAAGTATGCGACCCATCATTCAACTAGATCTAGGAACACAAAATATCTCCCTAGCTAGATGCCGGGATGGCTCTCCAAATCTATAATTTGTATATCTAGAGTAATAGGATCACAAATATTGACCTATCTTTACCAATCACTTAAGGGAAGAAGTTATTCTAGTAGGTGACCTAGTATAACGTTCTTCTTCCTTTGGTAAAGACTCGGATAGTGGAATACTAGTATATAAAGAGCCGTTAAGGAATAAGTGGGTAAAGTCTCCATGAGCTAGGGTTTAATAAGATTACTATTATTAATCTCCTAAGATAGATTATAATCACCAAATAGGATGCTTTATGCGGATGCGTTTAATTGTGACAGAAATCTACGTGTCTAGGTTTCAGGAAGAAGTACCGCCTAAATCTTGGAATGATATGCCGCCTCGAGATAAGCACTCATTGCACTAAATAAATAAACCAGCATTTTAATTGGATTAATCATTATTCATACAGATTTCTTATATTTGGCTAGACCGGTCTTCTATCTTTTATTTATCTGCTTGCGTGTGTTATTGTGTTTTAAATTGATCTATGTTACCACAAAACCTGTGCCAGTCTCTCAGAATGAAAACCCCTCTTATCCGTTAGAATTAGGATTAACATAGGTTTAACATAGATTAGAATTAACATAGTTTAAATTAACTTAGCTTAGTTAACCAAAATATTGATAGAACTATAGATTAATGTTCTCGCTCATAGTGATCGACATCCTATTTACCAACAAAACTAATCTAATCGGGTACACTGCCCGTTAAAGTGTTGTTTTAGGTAAAGTCGTCAAAATATAAATGTAAAACTTGATAACTAAAATAACAACCTACACGATGACACATCAAGGTTTTTGATACCGCCTCCGGGGAGTGAAATTGTTTAATCTTTATTTTTATTTAATATTTTGGTTTTAACCGTAGATTAATTTATCATTAGATTAACTTAACCCCTAGGATTAGTGTAAGTTAAATTAGTGTAAAATTCTGTATATTTGCTTTTAATTGTTTGCTTGTTTGTTTGCTTTGTTTGTTTATTTTGTTTGTTTTATTGTTTTCTATACATTGTTCTGATCGATAACCTGATACGACATATTCACTTTATTGAATACAGTGTATCTAACTTTCTTAACCAATACATCGTATTCATTCAAGACTGATACGGCGTATTTAAATTAATTGAATACGGCATATCGATCAACTAATATTACAACAAAAAATATTCTTCGTATCTAATTTCCGTGCTTAATTTTCTTTGTTTTCTTTCTTTTGAGCCTATCCTAATGATTTTTTATCCTCTGTTTCAGGTAGTGTATGACAAGGAGTTCAATTAAGGAACTATTTACGCCTTTCAAGAATCCGGAACGAGAATTTCACTCATCTATGGATCAGGTGTCACTAGGCCTCAAATCAATGACAGAAATCGTGGAACAAACATTAGCAAAACCCAAGCTGACTATGGATCAGGTGTCACTAGGCCTAAAATCATTGACAAAGATCACTTTAAACTAAAAGACTAATTTCTCAAGGAACTACGAGACAACACCTTCAGCGGTTCAGATCATGAAGACGATGACAAAGATCACTTTGAAACTAAAAAGGCCAATTTCTCAAGAGAACTATGAGACAACACCGTTCAGCGATTCAGATCATAAAGATGCAAGACGTACATATTAAGAAAGTTCCTTGAGATTGTCGATCTATTCATATTACCTAATATAACTCAAGACCAAATAATGCTTCGAGCTTTCCCTATGTCCCTTACTAGAGCCGCGAGTCATTGGCTAAGGAACAAACCATCTGGTTCGATTAAAACTTGGGAAGATCTAAAGGCAAAATTTCTAAGTAAGTATTGTCCACCTACTAGAACTGCAAAGAAAATGGAAGAGATCAATAACTTTCATTAAGAATCCAAAGAAACCCTTTACCAAGCATGGGAAAGATTCAAAGAACTCTTGATGAAGTGCCATCAACACTATTTAACGGATATGCAAGAGGTGATCTTGTTTTATAATGGGTTGGAAGTTTGGTACTAGACAAATTTTGATTTCCAATGTGCCATACCTAACTTAAGACAGTTGTCGATTGTAAAGTAGCCAATCATTTAAATGGCCGTATTTTCTCATAAAAATGGTATTAACTTGGAACATCTTGGACAAGTAACTTTGGTTTGGGTTTGATGTTAAGTGGGGATCTGCTGGGTGATACTGTGGGTGTGGAAGCAGTTGGTTGGTGTTGGTTTGGATTGAGTGGTATAATTCTGAGTAGGGTGGGCTGGGAGGTGGTGTGGAGGTTGATGGTGGTTTTAGGGGTTTGGTGGGTGTTATGGTTGGTGGAGACACAGGTGTAGGTGGGTGGGAGTGCTGGCGTGTCTGATTTGGTTGGTTTGATGGTTGGTGGGGTGGAGAGAAGTTGGGGTGGTGGTGTGGGGGTGGTTGGTTGTGGGAGTGTGGATGGATGGTAGGCCGACTTTGGGAGGTGGCGATGGTTGGGGGGTGGTTGTGGTTGGGTGTGGTTCTTTTGGTGTGGTTGGAACATCGGTTTTTTGCGGGAATGTGGTGTTGTGGCGTGGTTTGGGCTGGTGGTTTGGGTGTTTGGTAGAGTTGGGTGGTGGTTGGTGCCTATGATGGGGTGCTTTGATGCGAATCTGGGGGTACGTTTGGGGGGCTGTCCAGAGCTTTTTGGATGTATTACTCGTGATTTGGGATGGTAGCGCTGGTAGAAGGGTGGCGCCCGGAGGATTGGTATATTGGTTGGTGCAGTTATGAGCTGGGCGGTCTGTTAGGTAGGTGTAAGGTTTTGGGTTGTGGAGATGGTTGGTTCACGTTAGCTGCTGTTTGTAGGTGGGTAGTGGTGGGTCTGTATGGCTTTGCGGGAGGTGTTAGGAGAGTAAAGTAATCTTCTAGTTAGTGGGTAATTAGTAATGTTAGTAGTTAGTCGTGTAATTCCTACAGTATTGTCTAAGTATAGTGTTTTTTATGGTTTTTTTAGATTTAGTTCATAGTAATATCTTTTTTCATAGGAGTCGTAATGAGTATTTAATTTTAAGTAATGAAACTTCTAATGGATTGGCTGCCATCCAAGCACAACTTAATAATCTTGGAAGGGAAATCAAGAAGGTTAATGAAAAGGTATATGCTGCTCAGGTGGGATGTAAGCTATGTAAAGGACCACACTACTCCAAAGACTGTCCACTTAAAGAAGAAGGAAAAACCCTTGAAGAAGCCTATTATACTCAATTTGGTATACCTTTCCAACAAGGAGGGAAATATAGAGCAGCAGCTCTAGGATTCTACCAAAGGAATAACGCAAACCCTTCGTATCAAGAACGAAGAAAATTAATGGAAGAATCACAGAGCAAGTTTATCAATGAATCGGCAAAAAGACCTGAAGAAAACTCCAACCTGATCAAGGAATTTGAGCTTCCATAGACGCAGCTATCAGAAACCAAGGAGCTCTGATCAAGGCTTTGGAAATTCAAATCGGGCAAATAAGCATGGTTCTGCAAGAAAGGGGATGTGAAAGTTTACCTATCTTAACTGAAATGAACCCGAGAGATCATGTCAACTCCATCTCAACAATTGTTGAAGCTGATACGACCCCGGTATGCCGTATTGGATCTACCCGATACACCGTATTGGCACAACAGAACAGTAAGCTGATTTTCAAACCAAGACAGGCGACTGTTCCCTTTCCTAGTCGTTTGTATGATGATTTTATGTGTGAGAGGAAGGGAGCGTATGGAGTGAAAGATTTGGATGCTTATTCAATCAGAACTACACTTCGTAATGATTCCTTTCCTAAGAAGAAAAAAGACCTAGGAAGTTTTACTTTACCCTATTATATTAATATTGTTTGTTTTGAAAAAGCCCTTACTCACTTAGGAGCTAGCGTAAGTGTCATGCCTCTCTCAACCTACCTCAATCTAGGTTTAGGCGAATTAGCTCATACTAAGTTGACTGTTGAATTAACAGATAGAATATTGAAACATCCCAAAGGAATTGCTAAAAATGTACTAGTAGGGATTGGTAAGTTTGTTTTCCTAATAGACTTCATAATTCTAGATATGCCTGAGGATGTCAATGTGCCCTTGATCCTCGGAAGATCATTTTTGTCTACCGCCCACGCTAAGGTTGATGTGTTTAAAAGAAAGATTACTTTAAGGGTAGGGGATTAGAAAATTATCTTTAAAAGTGTTAAACCTGCTAGTAGTTTGATTAAGAGGGACTACATGCTAAGCTTAAGGGAAAGAATGGAACTCGATTTGAAAGCTAGGCTGATAGGAGAAACTTTAATCTTAAATAGATCATTAGACCTATTAAATGGAGATTATATTAAATTGAATGATTTGAATGAGCCGCTAGAGCTTAGAAGAAATCAAGTTGATGATTTGGAACCCACCATTGAGGAAGGTAAAGTTGTTAATAATCCCATGATTGATATAGCCAAAGCCAGGAGTGATTTCACTTGGTGGATTATATGATTACCCTAGTGAATGTGACTTTGATAGGAGAATCTATATCGCATGTGCCTATAACTTAAGGTTTTCATGCATGATCAGTTTTGAGTATGTACACGCTAATTTTCTCCCAATTTTGCCTAGTAATGTGATGTCTAAAAAGTTTTATAACACGATAATGAAGGACAAAATTGAATTCAAGGGGAGGAACGAATTAGGAAACTTCGTTAATGCACCTGTTTTTATTGGAAACTTTTATGTTATCACTGATTTTACAGTTGTAGAAAAGAAAATATAGATCCTTATCTTGACGAAGGAATGGGAGATGTGATAGTTGGAGAACCTTTTTGCAAGGCTTCGTGTGTAGAAGCTAAAAGGTTTGATGGAATCATTACCATCCACGATGGAGATAATAGTGTAACTTTACCAAATGGTGCGGGCAAATTTAAGGTTCAAACACCTCACTAATAAAAAATGCAACAAGATCTCACCATTACTGAAGACCAATAGAGATCGCATATAATAATAACTAAGGCTTGGCACTGAACTTTATCTTTTAACTTTAACTTTTTACTTAGGCATTTCAGCAACTTAGGACTAAAGGGAGTGCTTACAAGAACATAAACTTGCGGGATTCATAGCATGTGTTAGGCTTTGGTCTAGTAAATGATGATCAAGCACAAGTTTTAGAGCTTCTAAATTACTGGCTCTCTCAAATATAACTATCAACCAATACCATTGCTCCAGAAAAGGCGACAAAACAACATATACACATCTATAACAACGGAATAGATACATATGATTGCTCACTCCTTAACTCAAACAAGCTAAAGGCATCAATTATCTTAGGTACCAAAGGTGGGTACCTGAATATTTTCAAGGCTTGTAATTCTAACAATTTTAGGTAGGTTGATTTTGTGCTAGTTAAAATGTCAATCCGGTTGGATTTGCCTTACTAAGAGCGTTTTTTAATTTTGAAAGCATATATATTAATTTTGAGAAATTTGAAAGTATTAGTTGGAAAAAAGTTGACAATTTGACAGGGCAAACATGAGGGATATGATTAATTTTTCCTATTTGGCTCCCCTCCACACTTAAGTTGAACATTGCTCTCAGTGTGATAACTGGTAATAGAGATAAAATATGGAAAATTAAGGGAAACGACAGTTTCCGGGGCAGAGAGAGATGTATAGCTACGAGAGAGATATTCTTTGAGCAAACTTCATAATTTTCCATATCTTTAAGCTAAAGTACCTGCATAAAAGTAAATACAAAAGCACACAAAAAGAAAATATTTTTGTTGTTTTTTTAGAAAATAAATAAAGGATATTAGTAGAAGAATGGAGGAGAAACTCCTCCACACTTAAGTGAAGCACAGGTTGCCTCCCGAGAAGCACTTAATTTTTAAGAGATTCGTTAGCTAGACTTGTACTTCGGGAGTCATTCTTTGTGGAAAAAGGGAGTTACTGCTTCCCTTGGGTCATTATCTTCTTCATGATATAATTTAAGTCGATGGCCATTAACAATAAATATTTTTCCATCTTTTCCATAAAGTTCAACATATCCGGATGGGTATTGATGTTTCACTACATATGGTCCTAGACATCGAGATCTGAGTTTCGGCTGTTTAAATTTATACTTTGAGTGAAAGAGCAGAAAGTTAACCTTTGTTTACTCTCACTTTGAGAGTAAGATACCGCTAGAAAAACCAGTAGAGCCAATCCTTTAGGATAACACCAACTATTTGTTTCGTTACACCTTTACACCTTAGCCTACCCTGTTAGATTAAGCCCATTTATCAGTTGCTAGTTGCTTTAGTGTAAAGTATGTATTTCTTGTGTCTTGGGTCATATTTTATATCTGGTGTTGTTGGGAAATTGGACATTGCAATTGGGACTATAAAAGTAGTTCAACTTATGTATTTTTACTACCATCACAATTATTGGCATGTCCGAAGAATGAATAATTATAGAAGAAATTATCTAGAGCTATTATGATCATGAAGATGGTGATTACACCGAGATTCGTAGTTTATTGTTTATGTAAAAAAAATCGCTGCAAAAAAGAGGAGGAAAATTTTAAGATAATCGGTTCGTTAAAGATTAAACCGATGGTATTATTTGAAGGATCGATTATTTGTTAATACGTGTTATAAATCAAAGTTTTGTATAAAGTGGTAGATATTGCCACTTGATTTTGTAAAATTATGTATAGTATGGGATGATTGGGAGTTGACCATTACGGGAACGCCAACTAAGGTTGTTTTTGTGAAGAATACAAGTAATCTTTTATATGAGATGGGAAGGAACTTAGTGAGAGAAAGTGGAAGAAAGGATGTATTCTAGAGAGAGAAAGTAAGAAATATGTAATGCATTTGTGAAATGAGAATACAAAACCAACCAACACCCTCTCTAAGGCATGGAGAGGGGTATTTATATGCTACATATGGCCGGCCATGGGCCTTCTAAGGCTTTCCATGGGCCTTGGGCTATATTAGCTTACTTTACTTAACATATGATTAACTACGGGCTAAGACTAATACATATTGGAAGTGACCGATACTTTTCTTGTTTCTAACAATCTCCCCTTAAGGGAGTCACTCCAATTTACAAAACTTTAAATCTAGCATACTATGCTACATCTTTAGTCTTTAGCTCGTAAACTTCATTTCTTGATTTTCCCTTGTGAATATGTTGTAGTGATCATTGACTTTGGGATAGAGCTAGTTCCTTTATCTTGATTTGTATGATAGAATGTGATCTTGAGCATCTTGAGATCATCAACCAAGCATAATCTCGTCGCCATCTTAATGAACTTTGCCATCTTGTGATCTTGTGACTTCTGGACCGACATGCTCATACCATTCTTGATTTGTTGACTTGGAAAGCTTTAATGTTGCATCTTTCTTGAAATTCTTTAACTTTAACACTTCGTCACTTCGAGAAAGACGTTCGGTATCAGAGTGACAGAAACTTCTTTGAAATTCTTTGACTTTAATACTTCGTCACTTCAAGAAAGACGTACGGTATCAGAGTAGCGGAAGTCTTGAAACATGTACTTGAGCTTTCATGATGTCTTTATGTTTGTCGGTCGGGTATGAGCATGTGGTTATTAATCTTGTGAGTCAGCTGGAATCAGGTACTTTCACCACCATCTTTACGTATCCCGCATTTAAATAGTTAGCAATAAATCTAGGGAACGAATATGGCTTTGTCATTCTTCCAGGTGTGGTTGGAGTAACCTTCGAATCTGTGAGGATCAACTAGTGATTAGGTAGATTCAATTTAAGAAGAATCTCCTTGACAGGATTTCCAGCTGTAGTATTGAATCTTTCTAACACATAAGTATTAGATTCATCGTACTCAGCATGTTCTCATTATCGGAACGTCTCAAAGCAGACA
>BQNB010065908.1:0-20164 GCA_026074375.1 Tanacetum coccineum | reverse complement strand
AAACTAGAACACCTCAGTTGCCTCAAGACATTAGGAAAACTAACAAACGTGTGTCTTTCTCTACAGGAGTAATTCCCACTACTAGTGTTAGCAGACCACAGCTTAAGAGCAATCAACTGGAAAATAAAGTCATGTCTAAGAATAGTCAAGGGAGAAGCAAGAAGTAGAAGACCACCGTAGGAATTTTAAGTTTTCTAATAATAAAACGTTTGTAACTGCGTCTATGTTACTTGTGGAAAATGCGTGTTGAATGACAATCATGATTTGTGTGTTCTACATTATATTAATGGCGTGAGTTCTAGGACTAGACAATCAATTGCCGTGCCTATTAGTACTAGAGAACCTAAGCATAATGTGAACCAATCTGTTGCAACATCCAGTAAGAAAACCATTGCAACAGACTCCATTGTCAAGAAATCTAGAAACATAACTAGGAAGCTATATGAGCAAGTTAGTAAGACATGCAGTTGGTGGTATCCTAAGTATACACCATCTGGATACAAATGGAAACCTAAGTCTGACAAAGGAAATGTTAATCCAAATGTTAGTATGCCTCTAGGAAATGCATCTAGAACTGCTAATATTTTGGAATATAAGACTCCTAGGTGCTCCACTGTGTCCAATACTCCATTGTCTTCTAATTCTTTTGCAGCTCGTCGAGATAATTCAACGTAGACTCTTGGGTTGATCAAAGCACATGACCGGAAATCTCAAGCTTCTAACAAATTTTGTGAGAAATTTTCTGGGAACGGTGAAGTTAGGGAAATGATCAAATTGGCTCTAAATTCTTGTGCTAGGAGATCTGGTTCAAGGTGCTATTACGATCAAATGGGTTTATTACGTCAAAGGGCTTAATCACAATTTATTCTCCATTGGTCAATTCTGTGATGCGGATTTGGAAGTTGCTTTTCGTAAGTCCATCATGTTACAATCCGTGATTTGAAGGGAAATGAATCTTCTCACATGTTCCTCTCGTGGCACAGACTTTTGTATTCCATTTACTTCTTCAAGACTGCACAACTCCAATCCAATTTGCATAATGGCATAAGCAACATCATCCTTAAGCATGGTTGTGGCACGTCGTCTATCTCATTTAAACTTCGAACACCATCAACTGCTTTTCAAAGTAATTATATTGTGAAGGCTTCCAAAGCTTGAAATACTCAAAGATCATCCGTGTTCTTCTTGTTGAGTTTGGAAAGCCAAAAGACAGACTTTTCCATACTAAGGACTACCCCGAGCTCAAAAAGACGGTTACAATTCTACACATGACTTATGTGGTCCCAATCGATAAAGAGCATAATGGAAAGAAATATGTTCTTGTAATTGTTGATACTCTCCCCGATATAACTTGGACTCACTTCTTGCGGTCCAAAGACGAAAAACACCCTGGTTCTCATTGATTTCCTCACACTTTTCCAATAGGACTTCATGCACAAGTGACAACAGTTCCGAACTGACAAACAAATGGCACGGAATTTTTCTTAATAAATCTCTTCAAGCAAACTTTGCAAAAGAAGGAATAAGACACGAACCGTCAACTGCTCGAACACCGTGAAACAAAACAGGCGTAGACTAAGATACGGTAACCGTACTCTTGTAGAGGCTGCTCGGACAATTGCTAAGCGCCGCTAAAGTTCCTCTGTTCGTTCTGGGCTGAAAGCAATTGCAACAGCATGTTTTACTCAAAACCCGTTCACATTGTACTTCCTCGACATGAGAAAACACCTTAATCATATCATCAAGGCCCGGAAACCGAGGAGGTAAGTCAGTCAAGTTTCTTTCACATCTTTGGTCTCCTATGCAACATCATCAGAGATGGTGGAATTATTGATAAAATAAAGGAAAAAGGTGAGCCATGTATTTTTGGTTGGGTATTCTATACTCATTCACAAGGCTTACAAGTATTTAACAAGAAAGACTACAGAACAGACAACATCTTTGCTTGCTAATAATGCTGAATTAAAAGCTCAGATTCAGGAAAAGTCAGTTCTGACCCCGGTCCACAATGTTCGACAACGGTACTTGAACAAGACAGTTTAAGTCCCGGTCCACAAAGTCAAGAAAATGTTCCTCAAGTTGCTGAGACAGTAACAACGTCAAATGAGCTGGAATTGCTATATAGTCTGATGTTCAGTGAATTACTCAATGGAAATTCTCCTGTTGTGTCAAAGTCTTCCGTTGTACATGCTGCTGATAATCCTGATAAACGTCAACAACATAACACAACTCACACTTCTACAACAACCGATGTTGCAGATCCACCTCCATTGAACATTCAATCAACACATCAAACTCCAACTCAAGTACCAACTGTCACTGCACCTGAGAACATTATTCAAGCAGAAACCAATACCGAAAATGCACAATTTGATGACGATGAATTTATCAACATCTTCAGTAACCCAGTACAAGAACGAGGGGAGACATCGTCTCGTCATGTTGATTCGTAAAACATGCATACTTTCTCAACACCATCCTTCTACACAACATTGGACAAAAGATCATCCATTAGAACAAGTCATTGGAAATCCTTCTCAATCAATTAGAACAAGACGTCAGCTAGAAACAGATGGCGAGATGTGTATGTTCGCACTCACCGTGAGTCGAACCAAACCAAAGAACATCAAAGAAGCCATGGCTGATTCTGCATGGATTAAATCAATGCAGGAAGAACTTCATCAGTTTGATCGATTAGATGTATGGGAATTAGTCGACATACCACTTTGCAAAAATGTCATTAACTTAAAGTGGCTCTGGAAAAACAAACGTGATGAGGAAAATACTATCATTCGCAACAAATCTCGTCTTGTAGCTAAGGGATATGCTCAAAAGGAAGGAATTGATTTCGAAGAGTTGATGTTCGCTAAAATACACATCATTTATAACCCGGAAAACACTATTAATTGGACTAAAAATGCTAAAATATGCTTTATTATATTGCAAATATGTTTGTTTGTGACGTCCAAAACAACATTTCTGTTCGGACTTCTAAAGGGAAGAATGTGGTAGTAAACCAACCAAATGGAATTTGGTGGATCCCTATCATATCCTTACATGTTTAACTGTCTCAAGAAAGCATTACATGGTCTCAAACAAGCACCAAGAGTGTGGTATGATGAACTCTCCAATTTCTTTCTATCCAAAGGATTCTCAAAAGGTTCTATTGATCCAACTTTGTTCATAACTAAACATGGGGAAGACATATTGCTTGTGCAAAAATTACTGTTGATGACATTATTTTTTGTTTTACGAACCCAAAACTTTCAAAATGATTTGAAAAACTAATGCACAGCAAGTTTGATATGTCTATGATGGGGGAACTGAAATTCTTTTTAGGAATTAGTTCCTAACCAATCCCCTCGTGGTATCTTTATAAACAAAAGTAAGTATGCTCAAGAGATACTTAAAAAGCATGGTATGCCTATTGTGATAGCTATTGGTACACTGATGGATACAAAACACCTTGTGCTGACCTTGCGTGGTACTTCCGGTCGACCAAACGAAATATCATAGTATGGTCAGAGCACTCATGTACCTAACAGCAAGTAGACCAGATATTGTACATGCAACATGTTATTGTGCTCGCTATCAAGCGAAACCGACTGAGAAACATCTCACCGCGGTTAAGCGGATCTTTTGGTACCTTAAAGACTCCATTAACATGGGTCTCTGGTATCCGAAGGAAACCGGTTTCGAACTAACTGCTTTTTCAGATTCGGATCACGCGGGTTGTCTCGATTCACGTAAGAGTACATCTGGTGGCATACAATTTCTAGGAGGTGATAAGTTAGTCAGCTGGTCATCCAAAACGCAGGACTGCACCTCAATATCTTCAGCAGAAGCCGAGTATGTGTCTTTATCTGCGTGTTGCGTACAAGTTCTATGGTTGAGAACTCAGCTCATAGATTATGGTTTCAACTTTGATAAAATACCTATGTATTGTTACTCAAAGGCAACATAGCCATCTCGTGCAATCCAGTCCAACATTCCCGCACCAAGCATATCGATATCAGATATCACTTCATAAAGGAACAGGTTAAAAAGGGTATTGTTGAATTATTCTTTGTCGAAATTGAATACCAGTTAGCTGACTTGTTTACTAAAGCTTTATCGGAAGATAGGTTTAAGTATCTTGTCAGACGGATCGTGGTATGAGATGTTTGACTCCAGATGAACTTGGAGGTTCTGCAATTGAATCTGCTTGATCCATCAAACATCAATTTTGTAATATTTTTTCTCTCTTTATTTTTTTTATTTATAAAAATTTTAAAAAAGAACAAATACAAAAATTAAAACCAACAAAGAAAATAGAAAAAATATAAAACCTAGAAAAACAAAAATATAAAATCTAAAAAATTTTCAAAAAAAATACCAAAAAGATCTTCATGACATGTCTCTTGGAAACGTTAACTTTTCACGTACCTAGAAATGTTGATTAACATCGACACAGGGCATGTAAATGAAGTTCGAGCAAAAAGTTTCTAATGCTTCCAAAACCATGTCGTTTCTAATTTTTCCTTAATGACTTATGTACATTTCAATGCTAACTCGGTCTACGAATGTTAATAGGGATGTGTTCGCTTCAGTGGTTACTCTAAAAATAGAAGTGAGTCTTCTATTATGTGTTTTTAAATCGTTGAACACAATTTTTTCAAAAAGAAATTTCAATGTCAATATTGTTCTACAACGTATAATTTGTGGTATTTTTCTATAAAAAGTAGTATTTGTTAAATTGTAGTGTTCAACAACCCCTCCCTCGATTAATTTTCAAGAATTGTAGTACCGTTAGATTGTCATTTTATGGAATCAATTTCTCGGAGGGGTGTTTTTAAAACAAAGCCTTTTAATGTGTCGGATACATTCTCATAAATGTCAATTCTATGTATCCAAATATTTTATGAAAAAAAAATGTGGAAGTGCCTGTAGTCAATTATAATATTGCATCTGTTCACTAAAGGCAACGCACCGCGTCGTCAACATGTGTTTGTTACTGGAGCCCTGTGCATAGTCCAATTTTCGTTCCAATGCTCAAAGTTTTAATAAAATATTGGTATCAACTATATAGTTGATTGTAGGAGCAAATTCTGGGAAAAAGAATTCATGCAATTATTGTAGCGTATAATTTGTTTCTCCCCATGGGATTTTGCATGGTCTAGTGTGTGTTGTATGATCGAATTGATTGTTTCTAATGTGTGTGTAAGTGTCGTTTCTTAGGTATTTAAAGTAGTAGGCTCTCGGGGGAGAAAATTGTAAATTAAAATTGTTTAGCAAAGTATAAGAATGTGGGATACTTTTTTTTTTTAAGACTCTCTAAGTGAACTCTTTCCTTCACTTGTGCTAAACAATTTCAAAATCTCGCAGAAGAGCACCCTTTGTTGTAGGTGGGAGATAGTTAGTTAAGTAAGTATTAGTAGTATTTGTTGATTGAGTAAATGTTAGGTTTTTTGGGTAAGTATTTAGTATTATGTTATTTGAAAAAATAACCAAGAGGTCAGAAATATGTTTTATGGTTGATCTCTATACCCATATAACAACCTGATTAATTTTACGACGATTTTTGAAGTCATTTAAGTGTGGTTATTGGTTTGGTAGTTTTTTGGATATAAAATAAGTCCTAACGATCCAAACCAGAACCGGAGGGGGGATGGGATCTACCCACAAGGATATTCCATAGTTAGAATATAGAAAGTCTCTTAAGCCATCAATAAAATAAATAAAAGTCCTTAGGTTATGATTGTGAGATGATATGTGGGGTTAATATAAAATTAAGGGAATAAAAAGAAAAATGCCCGCCAGCCGACTAAGATTGAGCTAACACTAGAAACAATCACTACAATACGTTGGGGTGTTAGTTTTTAAATGACGTCTTGGTAAGCATTGTTTTGAATGGGGGTTGTTTTGTGAAGAATATGGAAAAAAAGTAAAATTATAATGGTAATTTATATAAAGGGGTTGTGGAAAAAAAAGGAATAAGAAAAGCTTAGCCGCTTTCAAACAAACTTAGGCAAAAAAAAAACCGGTGGGCTTCGTCAAATACATAATCTTCAAAATCTCAATGATGATTTGTTGATTATTGAAGGAAAAGGAAAGTCGTCATGGAACTAGTGTGATAATGAGTATAGTGATAGTGACATTTGTGAGTGATAGGAGTGGTTGATTGCAAATTCACAACCCTTCCAGCCATTTCGGGTTTCTCTCCAAAATAAACTTGTCTCATTTGTTCACGGAAGATACACACGTTATCTGATTGATTCTCACTACGAGATTGTTGATATTGAATGGTTGTGGCATTCTGCTACCAGCCTCCGATATTACTATAAACCAAAGTGCACCAAATCGACGTCTAGAGCCAGAAAGGTAAGAGATCAAAATTATAAATTCATTAGGACCATTGTCCATAAATACACTAGTAAACACCAATTAAAGTTCAAAGTGTAAAACGAGTCCTACGCATTATCTTTGAGATCTTGCCAGAACCATCCGAAGTGGGAGTGATATGTGTCAGGGAGTGATACTTAAGTATTCCACAGTGAAGATGAAATATCCCTGCTTGTGGAGTCAACTATCAAACATAGCTCCTTGGTAGGTGACTTGCTAGGTTCTCATATGAATCAAGCTTGTGGATAATTGGATATCAATTATGGTTCAGTAAATGATTGACGAATAAATCTAAAAGATAGTATATACTATGATTCACTCTTACCGTGTTGGTCTGCTTTGAGACGGACCGGTAATGAGAACTAGCAAGCATGGTGAATCTAATACATCTGTGTTAGAAGATCCTACGCTTTGAGCTGGAAACCCTGTCAAGGAGATTCTTTGAATCTACCTGATCACAAGTATAGTATTTATACTATAAAATGGGAAACCGGAGGTTAATGCAACCGGAGTCAAGATGAATGATAAAGCCATATTCATCTTTTATTGCTAACTGTCTAATTTCAGGTTTAGACGACGGTCTTGCATCCTCATTCCATCGAAGTCGGATTCATAAACCACATGCTCATACTCATGCTTTCAAAGTCAATCGTTCAACATCATGATAGTTGATTCTAACCTTCCTCACCATCAAAGAGCCTCCCAAAGTCAAATAAAGAAATAGTCTATTTGGGGAAGAATTGTCTTAGACTAATAACCGATATGTCAACAATGAATGTAACAAGACTGAGAATGGTTGGTCAAGAGCACATGATGTCAAGGAAGTCCAATCAAGATGTTTCATGTCAAGGAGATGATGCAAGATAACTATCTCAAGAACTCAAAGTCAAAAGATAAAGGCTCAAGATCAAGATCACAAAGCATGAATGAATAAAGCCATTATAAGCAAGACAAGACCAAAACAAGGCAAAGCATAAACGTCAAAACTCATATCTTCAACGTCAGGGGAGACAATGATAAATCAAAGTAAACTCCTACAAGAATGTTATCGGCAGTACGAAGGAGTTTGAAGAAAGAGACCTCAACATTGGGGAGATTGTTAGCCTTAATTATATTAAGTCAAACAAGAATGTTATCGGTCTTATAAAGTCAAACTAGGTCTTGTATTATAATAGGCTAGTCGAGTTTAACGGGCTTGGATTGTAATCTAATATTGTCCATGTTTCGGGCTCAAAGTCCAAGTTATGCCAAGCCCGGCCCAAGTTACAAGCCCACACGCCTACTAGAAAGGCTTGGGTATAAAATAAACCCTCTACACACATGGACAGGGTGTTGGTTACATTTTTCACACACTTGTAGCTCACCTTTCTCTCTCTAATCGAACATTCCTAGTTTTTCTCTCTCTACCTTTCTTTTCTTATTGTCGGCTCAAATCAAGCTTATCTATAGCTTATTCGAGTTTTGCTTATTGTTGTGAAGGATTATTTAAGACCAACAAAAAGCTTAAGTACTTCAATAACAACAACGATTTCAACAACAATTGATCATTTTTTCACGGTTTCTTCTTGATTTTGTAAAATACTGCGAAAGATTCAATTCTTTTCTCTGTTTAAATCCAAGACTTGTAAAATCCCGTGAACGTTAATTGGTTTCAATCCACAACAACAATCACTTTACCTACTTAAGATCATTGCATATCATTTCACATCACCTTTGCAATGTTGACTCAACAAGACATCAATGCTATTAGAGCACAACGACTTGCAAACACACATGATCCTTTGGCATTAGTGGAAAACACTCAGACACCGTTCCACCCAAATCAATCATCACATATTACCTACGTACAATATCCACAACCCAATAACAACTTTGTCCAACAACCTTCATTCAACACGAACTACATGCCACAACCAATGTAGAATCCCGAAGACAATTCAGATCCCACAACTGCAATGAACACGACACTTGCTTTATTGGCTAAAGCATTCATAGTCAATACCATTCCAACAAAAAACAACCAAGATATCAAAATGCAAATGGTTGATGACAATGTTGGAAATTAGGTGAGACAAAATGATATGCAGAATGATGGGTATAAGGTTGGGCAAAATGCAGTTCAAAATCCGGGTATTCAGAATGTTGAAAATATGAATGGGCTTAGTGTTGTTCCAGAAATTGAAAATCAGTATGGGAATGGAAATGTTGAAACAACACCGGCTGAGGGTAATGGTAATGGTATCAATGGTAATCCGATAAGGTGTTACAACTGTCAAGGAGAGGGTCATTATGCCAGAACCTGCACAGTAAAGCTAAGGAAACGGGATGCTGCTTATCTTTAGCAACAACTGCAGATTGCTCAAGACGAAGAAGTAGGGATCCAAAACACTCAAGAGGAATTTGAGTTCATGGCTGCTACAGATGCTTATGAAGAAACTGAGAGAGTCAAAGTGAACTGCACCTTAGAGGATACATTGCAACAAGCATCCACATCTGGAACTCAGTCTGGCAATGCTCCCGTCTATGACTCAGATGGATCAACTGAGGTACCCAAATATGAAAATTGTTATGATCATGATATATTCAATATGCTTACTTACGAAGTGCAGTATACTATCTCCAAACTGAGCTTGATCGTATGAAAGAAAAACTTGAAAATTGCATTATTAAAAAGGAAAAAGAATACGATGTTCTTTGGAATAATTGGTACACAAAATGTGAAGAATGCAAATATAACAAGATTTCGTATGATAAAGCTTATAATGACATGCAACAAAATATCGAATGTTTGCAAGCTCAGTTGGGAGATCTCAAGGGTAAGAGTAGTGATACTCAATGTGCATCAAATACCCTTGATCGGGTGTCCCAGAAACTTAAAGATGAGAACGTGTCACTAGAATTTCAGTTTCGGAGTTATGTAGAAGAAAATGAACATCTTAAGACAACATACAAGAACCTGTTTGATTCTATCAAAGTGACACAAGCTCAGACCAAATCAATAATTGACTCTTTGCAAAAACAATTATATGACACCATCTATGAAAATGCTAAGCTAAGAGCCCAGTTATTTGATAAGGTTTACGAACCAAAAGGCACCACAAAAGGTACGAGAACAAAGACTATGTTTACAACGCAATCAATCTTAGGAAAACCACCTTCTTCTTATAAACCAAAACTTTATTCTACCACTCCTTTTCCAAAATCCTCAATTCTCCCCAAAGTTGATAAGTCGAATGCTTTGTCCAAACCAGTCACTTCAAACTTGGCACCTTTCACACGAGAATCGAAAGGTGTGCAAACTGTTAATGCGATTGCCCCTCGAATCTTAAGGACTAATCCTTCTAAGACCTCTAGGGTAGATAATGTTGTTCCTAACAAACCCGTTAAAACAAGTGTTAGGATAAAACCAATCATTGTTTCACAACCAAATGTTATTCATAAGCAACAAGCTAATTCTGACTCAAACGGTTTTTCTTCTACCAGAGTAAACAACACTGCTAAGACTAGAAGACCACATCCTAGGAGCAATTCTAATACTAATAGGGTTCCATCTAAGTCTAAGAGTAGTTGCCTCTCGAATAAAGTCGAGAAAATAAAAGAAAACCATAAGAATTCCCAAATTCCTAAGAATCAAAAGCACATGTCATCTGAATGTAATAACATTACGCTTGCCATTCGAAATGCTAAATCCGAAATTGTTTGTGTTATGTGTAAGCAATGTTTAGTTACTACCAATCATGATGTCTGTGTGCTTAATTATGTAAATAACATGAATTCTCATGCTGATAACCAAAGTGCCAATGTCACAATACGTGAATATCAAAAGAAATATAAGGCAAATGCCAAGAATTCGAAGGAGTTAAGGTCCAAAGGAAGTCTTGCTTCGTCTAGGCCTAGCAAACCTAGAACTTGTCTTAGGTGGATTCTAACTGGAAGAATTTTTGCCATGTGTGGAAAATTAACTGCATCCAGTGACACCGAGAATAAGTCTAAAAAATCTATGTGTGACAATGCAAGTACTTCTAATCCCTCGGAACCTTCAAGCAAAGGGTTTCCGATTTCTACTTCTCTTCTTGGCAGGTTATCAAGACTAAGGAAACAGCATACTTCTATCTATCTGATTGTTGTTCTCTAATCTCCAGGTCTATGGTTTATGTACACTTTAGTGCATAACCGTGCATTTGTTGTTTTTTTTTTTTTAGATTAAAAGGGGAGGTGTAACGCTTCAGTGCGCTTTACCTTAAAAAGAAGAGAAATCTCTGTTTTCAAAAACGTTGAACACAATTTTTCAAAAAAATTTCAAAAGGATTTTCAAAATCTTTCAAAATTCAGTGTTCAACACTCTTTCCTCATGTCACTTAAGTAGATATGATAGTCATGACGTCAATGATAGAGTTGGAAAGTCTATTCGATCATTTGTTCAACGAATTGTTCAAATGGAGAAAATCGAGTTGTTTCAAAGTCTTTCGCTGTTACTACTGCTGATGCATCCGATAAACGTCATCAACAACAAGATTCAACTGCATCTACTTAACTCTAGCTACAAATATCATCGGCTGATGGATCTCTTTGCTTGTAAATATTTTTTATCTTTCTTTTTATTTTGATTTATAAATATTTTATCAAAAAAACAAAATATAAAAATATAAATCCTATAAAAGCAAAATACAAAATCAGAAAATTTCAAAAATACAAAAATAATCTTCTCCAACATGTCTCTCGTCAATCGATAATATTTGCGCACCTAGAAATGTTGATTAATATTAACACGGGTGAATAAATGAAGTTTGAGCGAGAGTTTTAAATGCTTTCAAAACATGTCCTTTCACTTTTTTCTCTACGACTTCTAAGTAAATGTCAGCTTAGGACTCGGTCTCCAAAGAAAGGAAAATGTTCTTTATCGTCATTTTATCCTTTACAACCGGGAAGTTCATATCTTCTCGGTCTTGAGCAATGTCATATAAACATTCAAAGTTTTGAATGCTCAAGAGAAGCACTAAGGAAATGATAATTAATACGATAAATCTGACATCATTTTCTGTTGAGCACAATTTTTCAAGATTTTTTAAAAAAGAAAATTTTCAAATTCTTTCAAAATTGTGTGCTCAACAAACTCTCACTCCAAGTTTTCACTCTATTCTTTTATTGAGGGGGAGTATAATAATAAGATTCTTTATGTACTGCTCTTCTGTTCTCCCAATAACTTAGTTAGGCTCATGTGAATTACGGACATTACTTGTTTTTTTAATTAACTAAATTGTCAAAAATTGTAAACAACTTATCTATTTTATAAAGGGGAGAATTGTGATTAAAATGTGATCAATAAGCTTAATATGGATACGATCTTCAATCTATAAGTGTGTTCCCAAACCTCGCATGTGCAAAACTCTTTCATAATATGGTGCATATGTATAGGGGGCTTTTTGGTAACTCTGGAAACACTCAATGTGTCTTAAATGATTTCTCAGACACGTTTTGATTGATTTTTTATCAAATGGTTTTATGGATCTTCATGGCAATACCCAAAGACCGACCAACTGTTGTTTCTCAAGGAGTCATAAGGCGGTTAAGGTTAGGTATCTTCGTTCCATGATCCAGCCAGAACAGGAGGGATCTATCCAAGAACACTCCATTAGATAGAGTAGAAGTCCTAGGTATGATTGAAAAAGAGTAAAGTGAGAATAAGGGAATTTGTTGCTGACTGAGATGGAGCAGTTGCTGGAACAAAAACCCAACAGGTAATAGTCATGAAAGTATCGGTAAGCGACCCTGAAAGGGTTAATGAATGCAACAAGGAAATTGTATTGAAAAGGGTGATAATCGGTACTAGAAATGCCCCTACATACAACCCTAGCAGAAACCGGGTCATACATTATCTGTCGGTAATCACAAAGATGATTCTGGATATTGAAGAATGTACATTATGGACCCAGTGATGCAATGCACAACCCTCCCAGCCACTCAAAATCTCTCAAAAGATTTATGTTTATTTCCACGGAGATTCAACAAGTTGCTGATTGGCTTTCTTCTCTCCGAGATCGTGTATTGAAAAGGTGGACAGTCCACTCCAGCCCCCGTTAAATGACCTTTTTACCTTTGATTTTTGGGTCCGACTTGACTTTTCTGATCTTTTGATCTTTTATTGTACATCATAAAACGATTAATGGAGTAGCCACGGTAATATTTTCCGACATATTTAAATAATAAATCATATTTATTATTACATATTTTCATGTGCAAATTTATTTTTAACTTATTTGACTTGAAAACGAGAAGATATATGTTATTTCTAAGTTGACTTATCAAAAACGACCCGCTAAATCACGTTTTCACGACTCGGACTCTAAAGCAATTTGATGTAAAACGACGTTTCCGACAACTTTTTAGTTTTGTTCGAGACCCGAAAACAAGCAGAAAATGACCGAAACACCCTCGTAAAATTTTAGAAACGAAAACAACGCGTACCGACACGAAAATAATTAAATTTATATTTAATTATCACTTTTTATTAAATAAAAATATTTAATAAATTGTGTAATATTTTATTCAAAAGCGTTTATTTATAAACGCAAAGGTTCAAATTAAAGTTTTATTTTTACGGACAAAGCTTGCCCGTGATACCCGGTGACTATACAAATAAATAATAAATATTTTAAATATATTTTATAAAAATATTTATAAATTAATAGTCGTGTAAATACTCATTTTTGTGGGAAAAATCATTTGGAAAACAATGGCGCAACTTTCGTGTTTTGAATCAATCGTTAACTATGCTAAACGAGTCCCGAACCATTATTCTACAAAAATTACGCTTTTGGTCCTTGTATTATATTTTCAGCATCACCCCTGAAGTATTATACAATTTACATTTTCTTTTTATAACTTTCATATATATATATATATATATATATTATATATATATAAGTATATATTATATATATATATATATATATATATATATACTTAACCTATTAGGGTTTCTTGTTTTCTATAACCCTAGCCTCACACACCTTCCTCATCCTCTCTAAAATTCCGGCGCCTCTCACCATTTCCGGCGAGATTCCGGCCACCAGCCGCCCACCATATCCACGTAATCCCCATCTCCTCATCACCGCCACGCACACCACCATCCCGATTCAACCATCAACATCACTCTCATCATCACCCCGCTGCCTTCAAGACCACACTCCACCATTGCCGCCACATCGATCACTAACCACTTTAATCATCTCCACGTTAACACACTTACATCATAACCACCACATCATCTTCACTACACCATCGACACCTACCACCTCCACACCACAGCCGCCCCAAACATCACCCCATCATACCACCACCATCTTCATCTTCGCCACCACGCCACCACCACCTCACTGTCATCGTCACCACCTCACTGCCGCCACCACCATACCACCCACAAGGGTGCGTTTGGCTTTTACAGCACCAAGGGTGTGTTTGGCAGCTACCACACCACGACGGTGTGTTTGTTTATGTTGTTAACACCACAGCGGGGGCGTTTGGCTGTAATAATAGCACCAAGGGTGTGTTTGTTTCGCGTTTAACAGCCCAAGAGGGCGTTTGGTTTTGGGTTTAACAATCGTAAGGTGCGTTTGGTGGCTGTGTAACAGCATAGGGTGTGTTTGGTTGGCTGTGTACCAACATAGGGTGCGTTTGGTTGTGAAGAAATGCAATAAGGGTGTGTTTGGTTTAGTGGCAGCCACATAAGGGTGCTTTTGGGTTGACAGAAAGCACCAAGGGTGCGTTTGGTTGTGCATGAACACAATAAGGGTGTGTTCGGTTGTGCAGAAACGCAATAAGGGTGCGTCTGGTTTAGCGCAGGCTACCATAAGGGTGCGGTTTGGGTGAAGAAAGCACCAGGGTGTGTTATGGTTGTGCAGGAACGCAAATAAGGTGCGTTTGTGTGCAAAACGCTATATGGGTGCGGTTTGGGTTTTTAGCGAGCTGCCACTAAGGGTGCGTTTGGGTTGACAGAAAGCACCAAGGGTGTGTTTGGTTTTTAGCAACAACTCTTAGGGCATGTACTATGGTATAATCGACTAATAAATCATATTACAATATTTAGTAATAAAATCAGATCTAAATGGTGGTTTTAATGGTTAAATAAAATGTGTTATTGGTTGATTTTCGTGGGTGTTTGGTTTTGGGTTTAAACAACACATAGGTTGTTGGTTTTGCTTACCTTTGATAATTATTTTGTCTAGTTATTAACTATATAATTTGAAACATGGGATACTTTGCAAGTGGATATATTGAAAATGGGAAAACATTGATTTTGGTTGAAAATTGGGAACGTTGTAAAAAACGAATAGGTCATGCACGAAATTTCTATAGATTCATATACTTTTACAAAATGGGACAACATTTTTAGCCATAACACATCGAGGGGGAAATAATACATTTTATAAAATATTTATTTTTTAATTGTCAACTAGAAGATAATATCATAACTGTTGTGTTAAAAGCTTTACAAACATCGTTTAACATAAATTGTAACCTTAAAATGTACGTTTACATCTATGCAAGAACTTTTTATTTAATTAAGTGGTGATTTCCGAAAACGTGTCAAACTAATTGGTTAAATTATTTACTCACACTTCTTATATAATACTTGCAAAGTATTATATACTTCATATTAATCTTTGGATTGTTTGTCTTTGTTATATAATTCACGGTATGAGTTATATAATTGTTTATTTTTTTATATGTAATATATACGGAATATATTACATACTTTGCGTTTACTTTTCGATTCATTTATTTAACCAACCACCAAACTATTACAACTTAAAAATCTAAAATCCTTTTAGCAAGTGTCGCGTTGGATGTAACCATCCATTGGAAAAACCAAATACATTATCCTAGGCTAGTGGGTCTTAGTCAGTGCGGTCGTTGGTCGAGTCGTTCCGGTTTCCGTCTGTGTTGTGCATAATATGTGCATTTCTGCCAATCATTCCACATCATCGAGGTGAGTTTATAGCCCCATGTTTTACTTGTTTTACATATATTTTTGGGGTGAGAACATGCTTGTTTACAAATGCATTTTATTTGGTTGATTTACAAAAATTTGTTTTACACACTCATTTACCATAGCTCGCTATGAGATGTACATTACTTGACTTCATTTATGGTCCCATAATACATACTTACTTTTGAAATAAAAAAAAATTAGGATGCTTAAGCGGATTGAATGGATAACTACAAGTAAATGTCCAGGTGTTCTTGGAGGGGACACCTGCGAGGGGTACATATTCATTTCTGCCTGGGTGTTCTTGGAGGGGACACCTGCGAGGGGTACATATTCATTACTTTTCGGGTGTTCTTGGAGGGGACACCTGCGATGGGTACATATGGTTTTCATTACTGCCCGGATGTTCTTGGAGGGGACACCTATGATGGGTACATAGTGCATCGGTATCATGAACTTAGAGTAATCGTAATCACTCATTGGGCAATACATACTTGAAACATTTCGTGATGCTTTTAATTATCATGCATACTTTGAATAATTGCGGTCCAACTTTTATACGTACAATTTTTGGCAACTATTATAAGGATTGAAATGGTCATGCATACTTTATAAATCTTTTGATTTCAACGTTTATACTTACAAAAATCTATGAACTCACCAACTTTATGTTGACACTTTTAAGCATGTTTTTCTCAGGTGAATTAGATGCTTGGCTTACTTGATGTGCATTGGTGTCCTAAATTGGACAAAGATTTCATTCATGGATTTCTTCTCTACTTACAAATGATTATATCTCGTTGTATTGCTTTCAAGCTTTTCATTTGGTGACTGCAATTATGGGTCAAATGTTATACAATTTCAAGATAAATCATCGTGATTACTTTCAAACGGACACATTTAGAGGTCGTTCTCTTGTATCTTGTGCTGTTGTATTATGAAGTAACACTCCGGGATTATTTCCGCTGCGTCTACATTTTTGGGGGAGTAAGATTTGTATCAAGTGCAATGGTTTTTAGAGAACTAGGTTGCATATTTTACCCTAGACTATAATCGTTTTCACAAACATTGCATCACATCAAACATTTTCAAAGTGCATACACACTACTTGCTTACTTGCTTACATTACTTGTTACATTGAGTGCTAACAGGATATACATACATATATATATATATATATATATATATTATATAGATATATATATATATATATATACTTGCACCTTTTGCATATATCGTACATTTATTTATATAAGAGTTATTTATACAAATACCAGAAAATTTCTTAAGACATTGTGAGTTACACGATGGTCTCATTTTACTTCTTAGACATTGTGAGTTGCACAATGGTCTCATTTCGTTCTCAAACATTGTAAGTTAAACAATGGTCTCTAAAAATATATATTTTCTTCATAACTTTATACAATATTGTATTACACGAAAGCCATCATAATTTTGGTTACATGGGATTATGTATGAATCTATAGTATTTACAAGGTCTTGTATGGGCGGGACTTGTAATAGGAAGGATTGATATGGATAATTGCTTTGTTTGACTGTTCATAGACCACTTACCTTATTTACATTTAACCGAGTATCATAAAACTATCTTGAACACTATGTGATTTCCCCGATTGTTTTACTCTTCGCCTCCGAAGGCGAGTTTTTAAACACAACTGTCCCATACTCATTAGAGCACATGCATCGTCATGTCATCCACCACCTTGAAGGTTATGTAAGTACGCGTATTGCATCAGAAATTATTATGTAGGATGATTTATAATCTCTTTATTTGAAAGGATTGGGAGGCCTCTTCATTTGAATAATAAATTTGTAAATCACCGAACCATAAGTTTATCAATTGATTATTTACATAAATTGGGATGCTTCTTTATGCAAATAATGAATTATAAATGAGTGGGCTTAATGGTATCCGATATGACATGAGTATGAACTCGAACCCAATAATCATCGGAATCCGTTAAAAAGATCTAGAAGCACAATCATGTCTTACCACTCAGCAGAATCTTAAGGCCTCACTTGGAACTACCTTATCTCATTCTTAAGTTATTACTTTTGCCGTTACAAATCTTTACGATCATGAACTGTTTGTGGAGCTAACCGACTTGTGCACACTTGAACTAATGGAGTTGATTCATCCTCGAACTAACGACTGAGTACCATATTCCGCCGTCTATCACATAAGCTCTCCCGCGAGCTCCTTCCATTTGTTGAACTTTATTCTGGGGATAATTGTTTCTCGAAATGTCCTCACTCTCTGTACCCATCACTGTTTGTTATAGTTATTGTTGTTATGGTTGTTGTTGTTGGGTTCTAGAGCGGTCTCAGCTTGTACAACTTTATCCAATAGGTAATGCAACCCTCCCCCTTAGACCAGATAAACACTTATCGACGAAACAGATGGTCGAACTATTCATTTCGGGCCACTAGTACGAAGACTTAGGCCGCGATACATCCTAGTACTGCCAAGTAAGTTGAATACTTACATCCATAAGCCTCGTCTGATGTAAATCATCAAACATTACAGATATCAAAAACTAGACTCTGCCCTTAAACATTTAAAACTTTATGTAGACATACCCACGCGACTACACTTTCTCCTTCGATACTTTTACTATTAAGAGACTTTCCTTATAACGCGTGTATGTCAGTCATAAGACATGTGATGATAATTTTTGAGATACCTATTTTGATGGATTAAATATCCTAGTCAAACCTAGCCAAAAATTTTAGTATATTGAGAAGTGTTGAAATACCGAATTTTTCTGAATAAAGTTATCAGCGTCTTGTTTAGAACTGGTTTATTAAATCTTAAATCTTTTCTTGGTCACACAATCGGTTAACACAAATTTAATCTCGAGACGCGATTTCTTTAAGGGGTAGGTACTGTAACAACCGGCAATTTTCGGAATTTTAAATGACTATTTTACCCTTTGACTTTTCGGGTCCGACTTGACTTTTTGACTTTTAGTGTCAAATAAAAACATTACCACGTAACCGATAATTTTTCAAAACATATTTAAATAATAAATCATATTTATTATTACATATCTCTCATATGCAAAGTTATTTTTAACTTATTTGACTTGAAAACGAAAAAGATATATGTTATTCTAAGTGACTTATAAAAAAACCGACCCACTAAATCACGTTTTCACGACTCGAACTCTAAAGAAAATTTGATGTATATAACGACATTTCGGTCATACTTTTTAGTTTTGCTCGAGACCCGAAAATAAGCAGAAAATGACCGAATACCCTCGCAAGATTTTAGAAACAAGAACAACGCGTACCGACATGAAAATAATTAAATTATATTTAATTAACACTTTTTATTAAATAAAAATATTTAATAAATTAGTTATCATTTTATTCAGTAACGTTTGTTAAAGACGCAAATATTCAAGTAAAATATCATTTTACGGACAAAGTTTATCAGTAATATACAAATAAATAATAAACGTTTTAAATAAATTTTATAAAACTTTTATGAAAATTTGTCGAGTGGATACTCGTTTTTATGAGAAAAATTATTTGGAATACAATGGCGCAAGTTTCGCGTTATGAATCATTCATTAACTAGTCCAAACGAGTCCCGAACCATTATCTTGCAAAAGTTACACTTATGGTCCCTGTGGTTATATTTACAACACTAACCCTAAACTAGTAAACACTTGTCACTTTTCTTATAACTTTTAATATATATATATATATATATATATATATATATATAAAATTTATATATTAAATAACACACACACATACAACACTCTATCTCCTCCCTCCTCCCTCTCAAAATTTCGGCCACCGGAAAACTTTTCCGATGAGTTTTTCGGTCATCGCCGCCGCCGTCGGCCGCCACCCAAAAATATAAAATATGTAGATCTCCACCCGATCTATCCGATCTACGGGACCACGCGCCGCCACGCGCCTCACCTTCGTCCCCACCACCAGCCGACGCCACTGCCACCACCAACAACATCATCACCACCCACATCACCCCCATCTACCACGCACCACCACCACCCCCTCGTCACCGCCACCAACTCCACGACAACCACCACCATCACCTCGTCATCCTCACCTCCACCCCGTCACAGCCGCACCACCATAGGGTGCGTTTGTTTCTTTTTATTAATAAAAGCACAAAGGGTGCGTTTTGTTTTGTCCTCAGCCACACAAGGGTGCGTTTGGTCTAAAAGCGACCCAAAGGGGATTCGTTCGGTTTTCTTAGACACGAATACGGTGCATTTGGTGTTGATAAAACCACTATAGGATGCGTTTAGTTTGCTTAAAACACCCATAGAGTGCGTTTGGGTCATCAGAAGCACCGAATAGGGTGCGTTTGGTTTAACAAGAACACCGAGAGGGGTGCGTTTGGGGTTAACAGCCATAGGAGTGTTTGGTTGTGGGGTTAACAGCGTAAAGGGTGCGTTTGGTTCTGTCATTAACTACCAAAGGGTGTGTTTGGTTTAGGTTATAACAGAATAGGGGTGTTTGGGTTTAAGATAAACGAAAGGGTGCGGTTGGTTTGCTGTTAACAGCCATAAAGGGTGCGTTTGGTTTCATAAAACGACCAAAGGGCGCATTTGGATCTGAGTTAAGCACCAAGGGTGTGTTTGGTTGTTATAGAAACACCAAAATAGGTGCGTTTGGTTTGACAGAAATCAATAAGGGTGCGTTTGGTTGCGCAGAATCACAGTTAGGGTGCGTTTGGTTTATATAAATCAACAATAAATATATCGTAAAATTTTATAAATATAAAAACCGGAT